>JAPYZR010000356.1:0-34887 GCA_030522945.1 Trichopria nigra | reverse complement strand
GATGCCAGCGCCATGCAAACGCTGCGACTACTCCCCACATTTCATGGGTACACATGTGGCACGTTGAAAAGACGTGAAAATTGTTCTCCGTGATATATAAGTATTAAAAGAGTAATAATGATTTTAAAAGTAACGCGTTGTCTACTTTACTTTAAATTAAACTTATTTATTGTTGTTCGAATGCCCTGGAGTTCCTTGAAACTCAGCTCGGGTCATTGGCATTCTTTTATGCTTACGTGATGTCACATATTATGTTTACATATTCTATACAATTGTGAATTATAAGTGAAATTAATTTTATTTATTTATTGTGTGTCTTGTAATTAATTGTGTGTCGTGATATTGTAAGTCGTATTTATTATTTAAAGTATAAGTTATTTTAACAATGTGGTGCGACATGTCCGCTACAAGTGTTTCGATAATTTTTGGACACCCTGTAAGTAGTGGCGCAATTTCTAGTAACTTTTTAGCAATAGGCTCAAAAATAATATTTATTTGTTTCAAATAATACAAAAAAGAAAAAAAAAACAAACAAACAAGAAATTGGCTATCTCGCTGGTATATTCGTAATGAGCAAACGATGAGCGACCGAATTAACCATGAAAAGTTATAAAAATTCCTGGGGGGTCTCAAAATGTTATAAAGGGTGGTCATTAAAAAGTAATCAAAATGTAATCAAAAAAGGTTAATTAGTTGTACGGGGGACGACTTTGGAACCTCTTGCAGACTATCAATTTATTTCTGTTTAAATATGACAGGCATTATAAACGTCCCTTAAATAATATTGATTTGCTAACGATTATGAGATGAGAGGGATATAAGGTTGACAACTTTATAGCAACGTTACATAACCTTGTCATAAGGTTCGGTGCTATTAGGGCTGAATCTTTTCTAAACTCCTAAAAAACCGCCAATGGAACGCTTGTGAATTAATTACCGCGCTTAAACAGTCCAAATTTACCATTCGTAAATTACTAGGTTACGTTTTGGCGCTTTCTACACTCCCTTTGCGGAACACTTAAAGCTTTCTCGCAACTTTTTTACGAACGGTCCTATTTTTACACCAGGGATGCATCCTCATGAGATGAGGTCTCTGTCACTCTCTGTCACTGCACACACTTACGCCACCTATATATGATGTTGGATTATAGGTACCTTGATGCACGCATATACATATGTGTATAAAAAGATGCTGTGCAGTGCAGTTTATTCTTTTGGTTCATTTCCTTCGTCTTCATATCGCATTCATATACAACTACATATGCACATGTGTTAACGCACCTATGCATCTCAGCTATTGTGAAATTGTGAAACGCACAGAAATAAAGCTTTTCTCTGATTCAGATCAGTTCCAATCGATCAGTATTCAGATTTCAGTCTCAAGTCTTTCTGATCTTCTGATTGTGAGTTGTGTAGAATCTCTCGAACTAGTCAGAGTTGCTGATATGGCTGAAGAGAGTAATAATCGTTGTTGAATTTTATTTGAGGTTCTCTTGGCAGTTGTCAACAAAGAAGATAACCTTCATTGATGTGAAGTTTGCATTTGTTAAATTTTGTCGACGAAAACTTCAAGAATTTAAGCCACTTATGAATGTAAATCTTTGTTGATACCAGAGGCAAGTAATGTTTTATCAAATTTCGCAGACATTTCTCCGATACATATATTCCAACAAATTACTTTATATCCTCGAAAAAGAAACATTGTAGTCATTACACTGCTCATTTCTTTCGCATTTTCATAACTGTCATTATCATTCACGAGCAGTCTAAGAAGCAACTAGCGATTTTTTTTCGTTGAACCTTAATGAAACGTAAAGTACCTACATTACGAATTTCCGAAAACGATGCTCATTCCGCCTGAATTCTGATTCATTTTTTGCAAGGCCAAAATCGTCTTCCACGAACGGAGGCGTCTGAATATGATCTGCCCACGGGCCGTACAACCTCGCTCGATCAAAAAATACAAAAAATTTCGCACCGATGTCCAGTTCGATTCATTTGATGCATTTCTCAATTTATCATAATAAAATCAATATTTTCAAAAGCTTAACCTTAATGTCACTTTTTGTATTATATGGTTTACAACTAATCGGGTCACTCATATTATTGCAGGTACGTTTTATTATGGCAACTGCTATTCAAAAGAATGGCATGAAACCGTTAACAAATGGATCTATGAATCGCGTCGAAGAAATCAATAATATGATGGTTCCCATCGAAGCCCAAAATGATGCAGAACTTGTAATTGATGAAGATGATGATAAACCAGAGCTCGATATAATTATAAACAATGTTGTATCTAGCTTTAGTGTAAGATGTCATTTAAATTTAAGAGAAATTGCACTTCATGGAACAAACGTCGAATACAGGAGAGAAAATGGGGTATGGATTACTTACTTTAAATTTAAAAATTCACGATAAATATTGTATAGCTAAATGTAATATGTAATGTGTTAAAATTATTTTTGTACATAAAACATACATAATTGAACGTTATGTACATTTTAATGCTTTTCGTAAAAATTAATTAAACGTATTTTCAGATGGTGAGAATGAAATTAAGAAAACCTCATACAACAGCCTCTATTTCATCATCCGGTAAAGTAACGTGTACAGGTGCCACTAGTGAAGATGAAGCGAAAAAAGCAGCCAGGCGGTTTGCTCGTCAACTTCAGAAACTTGGCTTTAAAGTTCACTTTAACAATTATAGAATCGTCAATGTTCTAGGAACATGTACAATGCCATGGGGAATAAGAATTATACAATTTTCCACACATTACAAAAATGTCGTTGAGTAAGTGATAAATTACAAATGTTTTTCATTTATTCATTTTATTGTAAGAGCTTTTCAGCCCTTTTTACATCAATTGTACATATTTATGTTCTCTTTAAGTTAAAACTATTCACAATTCTAGTTCGAACCTTTGAGTGTCAATATTTATTTACCAAAATTTTTCCAAATAACGTAACCCGGTTTATATACTTTACGGGCTACTACTTGGAAATTTGGAAAAATGATGATTGAAGAAGCAACTACTTTGCAATATTTGCATTTTTCAATATTTGCATTTTGCAAATAACTGCAATTGATAATTGAAATTAATAAAACATGCATTGTTTAGTTACGAACCAGAATTACATCCTGGAGTCACGTATAGATTAAAACACATTAAAGCTACGGTGAAGATATTTTCTACAGGGAGTATTACTGTAACAGGTATGTAGAAAAAAATGTTTATTTTTTATTATTGAAACTGATAAATTTATATATGAAAGTTATGTGAAATAAGAATTTTGTGAATCATTTTACAGCTCCAAGTGTTGGAGCAGTTCAATCTGCAATCGAAGACGTTTATCCACTAGTCTATGAATTTCGAAAAGAGCGAACTAGGGAAGAACAAAATGCATTAGATCAAAGGAAACGTCGTACAGTACCAGTTGAA
The DNA here is from genome assembly GCA_030522945.1 of Trichopria nigra. Lineage (NCBI taxonomy): Eukaryota > Metazoa > Arthropoda > Insecta > Hymenoptera > Diapriidae > Trichopria > Trichopria nigra. The sequence goes on along the minus strand of JAPYZR010000356.1, from coordinate 31,444 downwards.
AGACTGGTGACAATACGTCAAATGATTATTAATAGAAGTAATGTGTACACAGATGATGAAGGGAGTGTGGATAGCGATGCCAGTTCTGCTTAACCTGTTATTTAAGTACCAGAAAGTGTTTCTTTACTCTCTCATTGACATTCGTTTATGGTGAAAAAATGAATTCCGTAAAGTGTTGTAAGACTTCTCCATTGTCCTCTGAAGGCCTTGGAAGACACGTGCTAGTGTTCGAGATACATAAACATGAACATGAGACTAAAGACGTAATTCCCGTATTCGACAAAAACCACACAAGTTTTTTTAAAAGCAAACATCTTTTTACAATTGCATCTCCTGCAGTAAACACTATCCGTTTATGTATGCTTTCGCAGAAAAACCATTCACAAGTGCATGCAATGCGTATAGTAGTGTCTCCCGGAAATGACAAAATTTTGAATACAATTACAGTAGGTAACGATATTTGATATTATTTAACGCGTACAAGTAAGACTTTTGAATCACAAAAGAGACAAGAATGAGTTTCAGTTTACGCACCATTCTGATAACAAATCCAATATCATTTTGGAAATGTCATCACTTCATTCTCTCTCAACTCAAGTTTTTCTCGTATACTTATTCGTTCACTCCTTTTCCTGTTATCCTTCCTTTCACCCTAGTTTTTTCCATAATCGTACTGTGCCAAAGATGGATGTTCAAAATTTTAAGCAAAGTGATTATAGTAAATTTATAGTGCTGAAAATTTTGATCATTTTAAGTTTAAGTTTTTCGCTAATCGTTTCCTACTTGTAAGTGGACATTTTATAAAGCGATGCTTTACAACTTATGTCAGTGGCATTCGATGAATCCATCATACTTGTGTGTCGTGATATGTCAGACAGCTTAGTGTTATTTCGATAAATTTAAATAATTGAGTGTCGGTTTGTTGATGTATAGATCTGACATTTCACTCGAGTTATACGTTAATTTTCAATTGGTCGCGATTATATTTTGTGTATTCCAATAATGATGTTGGTACACTATGGGGATGAGCAGAACTAACTACAATTAAATTGCCAGATAATTAAATGACCAATAAATTATTTATTTATTTATACATTATTTAATAAAAAATACAGAATTTATTTATTCCAATAAAACAAATATGCTCATCCCAACCTAGAATGCACCGAAACAATGGACATGATTGCTTCATCCAATGTCTCCATCTTACACTGCAAGTTGTTTGTAGAATCAATAACACCGATACAATATCGACAAACAATAAAAGCACATTACTTGTAGACTTGACGTAAATGTAGGAATCGAGATACAAAATCTGGAGTCTATCAGAGTTGAAAAATAATATTATACATAATGTATAATATACTCAATGCATTCTGATGTGTAATATAACTACAGTATCGCTCAAATGTTTCAAGCGTCTTTCAAAAAAGTTTCGTGAGTAAAAAAGCTTTTGTTATATTAACCAAAAATCTTATATTTTCACCACTTGATAATATAATAATACTGAGTCTTGTATTTGATTCTGATCATATATTACATTATTTTATTCTGACATAACTTAAAATAATTTTACTTTTCAAATCTTATCATTGATGCAGATCGACAATTAAATAATTTTTGAATAAATAAATATTCATTTGAAACTACACCGACTGATAACTTCTTAGTTATAACTTCGTGAATACTTTTTCCTGACATTATTACTTTTTAATTTCAAAAGTATAAAATTCTTTTGACTGTATAATTCAATTAAAATTAATAATCTCTTCTTTGTTGCATCAGTCGTGGTTGGTAAAAAAGTAAATACATTTTATCAGATTGATGAGAAGACTCACAAGAGGGCGAAACGTTGAAAATATATTTACCTCTTTACACGGCACTCGAGTAATTATTTTTCTTACCAACCACGATTGACAAAATGGAGAAAGGGAGAGTATTAATTTCAATTATTTAATTTTTTAACAGCATTTTTTAAAGACGTACAGAAACTTTTGTGACATAGTGTATTAATGAGAAACGTAGAATGTAATTAATAAGACTTAGTAGATAAAAATTAATTATAAATTAGTAGAGGTAATTACTTAGCGAATGTTAGAGTAAAACGCGTATTGTGCATTGTTGGTGTTCTGAGATCATTAAGCAATTTGCGTGTCCACGCGGACAGAAGTGTCGCAATAAGGAAATTCATACCGATATATGAACATCTGTTGCAAATTACTGAATGTGTGTAAGCTAGTGTAACATCGAGATGTGTCAAAAAGAAACACGAATTATGTGCGTAAAATTTAATAATTAATATTAAATTTTTAGAGCTTTCAGATGGACCGCACTGATAGCAAATGTACATTGTAAACACCTTTCAAGTGTAGTTCAAAATACGTGGATAATCAAAGATCTAAAATTGTTCTTTTCGCAAATTGTGCATTACCACTAGAATTTGTAAATTTGTGCTTCTATTTAACATAATTGATTTTCTAATTGAATGATGCTTTCTATTTTCATGTAATCAAAGAGCAAAATCAATTGCAATAGCTCTTGTATTGTCACAAGAGTTAATTAAATCGATCACACGTCCCTTGATCAGGTCGTATCGACGTAGCAGGATGAACGTCCTGCGTTTGAACCTTACCTCGCGAATGGTAATGAATCATGTCAAATAAAACCACACTATAGACTTGATACTTTTGTAAAGGCGCGTTTGTGTTGAAGAAAATAAGTGTTATGTTTATGCTCAAGTCACTGCCTCAGCATATCTAATGAATGTCGATACGACTGGATTATTTTTTTTTTAATTTTGCGATAAGACACCCGATGCCAGTGACCCATTCACCATAAAATTTGATGTACCTCGATCATCGAATATTGAACATTAGTTACTGTAAAAACCGATGACGAAAGAACAAATTTTTAGAAATCGATACTTTTATAAAAATTGCGTGTTGCGTCAGCAAATGATTACGATTAGAGCCTGACTCTCGTGTCGTAAATTATTGCCGATAAAAGGAACTCACAAGTTCCTGTATAAAAATATCAATTGTGTCTGACGAGCTACTGTTGGTATTTCGTTTTTAGTTCACGTTACACATTAATTCAGTACTACACACTGTTACTTACATGTATAGCCGATGTGTAAGCTAATGTTTGTCTCATGAATGTAAACGTGTGTTTGCACCATGTTTGTAGTGATGAAAATCAAAGAATTACTTTGCCGTTATTTTGCGACAGATCTTAGTTAGCATGCAAAATGAACGTCATGTCTAAGAATTGAGTTACTATGTTACTGAGAGCTGTTTCTGTACCACCATGTATTATAAAAGTAATTATTTTCAAATATGGTGCCTCTGAAATAAACAAGTAAATTTTTTACGTGTCTTGATTATTAAACATATATTCCACGTCCTATTTCTTTGCATTACATTATCTTTGTGATGCGTTTAAAAATAAATTCATATTTTTTACTATATTTACTATTATGTATACCAGCATAGCTAGATTGGAAATCATGAAGTTGAAAACATAAGTCGAGATTTCAAAAAAACTGGCTAATTCTTATAGAAGCACATAATAGGTAAAATTGTGCAGTGATTTTTGAGGTCGCTCTATATTGACATTTGACAGTTCTCTTTATAAACTGTCAAATTTTATAAATATATATAGTAAATACTGATCTAATTTGTAGATTCAGAAAATTATATGATGATAATAAACTGCGAGTCGTGCAATAATAAATTTGTTTACGAATTTCATAATTTCCAAATTAAACATGCATCAAATGCATACACATCAGTTGCGCAATATATGTGTGGTGTGTATACACACAATGACACACCACTACATGTATATGAGCGTCATCAGAGAGTGTCAATGATGTACAGGCATTTCTATGCATAAAAGGTCTGATTTGTTTAGAATCATTTCTATTGGCTGTATGAAAACTGAACTAACCAATACGAAAGTCGACAACTACATAATAATTTGGAAGAATGAATGCGCTTTCGTTTTTTTTATCTTGAGCGCAACAACTGTCTGTATACAATCGCTATTAGTGTGTCGGTTTATTAGGGGCTGTCATTCGCGGCCTTCTTCACATTGACGAAACAAACGTATATAATTGTATGGATTCATTAGCAGTACTGTGTGATCAAGAATGTAACTTGCATTTTATCATTTCTGTAAATATATACATACATGACGTCCTCTGACGATATATGATATAATGTTACACGATATGTAAATGCATTATGACCATTTAGAACGTCGACGGAGTGAGTCATTTGCTTATTGTGAGTAATCAAAGAAAGTTATCTTCCTACGTATAATAGAAGTCAGTAGCAGATGTGAACTCTGAACTCATTTGGTTTTAGAAAATGATCGCACCAAGTGCTGGCTCAACGAATGCCGATCAAGTACATGTGCGTGTTCTCGGTGAGAAAGCACCATTAATAAAAAATAATGGAGTTTTCTACAGACTTGGAAGTTGGTTCAGGTTTTGGAAAACCTCAGGAACCGACACAGATGGCTACGTGGAATTTAGCAGCTTGGGAGCGGATAGCGGGCGGACTTTGGGAACCTTCGCTGGTGTTTTCAGTCCTGTCACCCTTTCCATGTTTAGTGCCCTTATTTTTATACGAATGGGTAAATCAAATTTGTATACTTTCTTAAAGCTGCATTATTATCTCGATGAATGGACGTTGGAATTTCTTCTTTCTTGCAATTTACATGGATTTGATAGATCAAATTGTAGATTTTTTTAAACATATAATCCTAGCAAACACAAAAGTAACTGGTATATAATGACTATGTAACATTTATGTAACAAGTACAATTGTATATATATTATACAAATGTTACATTACCGTTACATTTTGTGTTTGCAGGGATATGATTGAAAATAAATTTACTACTTTCACGATGTTCATTACTGTTGACATTTGTATTAAAGAAATATTTTCTGTTGTGGCTATTAGTATTAATTAATTTTATTTGCTTTCCTAAATTCCTGTTACTGATTTTGAGATTTGAACATTTGTTATCATATTTTATGATTTTCATGTCACTTTATTTACCAGTATTATTGGAACGGTACATTTCTATTTCTTGGGAAAAGAGACAACAATTTTACTCCAAAATATTTAAATGTACGAAACCATTAATGAAATAAAATGATTCATTTTATTCAATTGTATTTAATAGTTCCTTTGCCCTGTTTATATTTAAATAAATAATCGTAGTGTGTTATGTAGACCATGATCATTTAAGTTTTCTGCGAAATTTACGTTATTAACTAAAAAAGAAAGCATTACATATTTTGATCTGTCATATATGAGAAATTACTAACTCACAGATAGTAATTTCTCATATATGACAAATAGAATTTTTCAACTCAATCTTTAAAAATGAATTAATTGACGTTCCTGTATGCAATTTAAACAGTTACTTGTTGCGACACTTCAATGCTATACAGTTTAAATTTATAATTTCAGGCTACATCGTTGGTAATGCTGGGTTACTCGTAACATTAACTCAATTTATAATCGCTTATGGAATTTTACTCTTTACCGTTGCATCTGTATGTGCAATTTCAACAAATGGAGCAGTTGAAGGAGGTGGGGCGTATTGTATCCTTTTTCAAAATTCAAAATCACTGTAGTAAATGGTTTTAACTGCTGAGAAATTATCATGAAACCTTGTCATACGTGAATCATTCAATTTGTTATATTTATATTTTCTCTTTAGTGATTTTTTCTTTTTTTTTTCTTTATGAAACAAATTTTATTCAATGAAAAAATAATAATTATTCAATAATAAGATTTAATTTTACAAAATATATATTTCCTGAATTAATAAATTTGTTATAATCAGTTATGATTAGTAGAACATTAGGTCCAGAGTTTGGCGGCTCAATCGGTACATTGTTCTTTATGGCAAACATTGTATCTAGTGCACTTTGTATTTCCGGATTTGCCGAAGGTCTGATTGAAAATTTCGGACCTTCCGGATATTTAGTGGGAGAAAATGCACTGATTCCAGATAGTAGATGGTGGAGATTTTTGTACTGTTCGATACTCAATACCGCTATTCTCCTGATTTGTTTAATCGGAGCGTCATTGTTCGCCAAGACGAGCGTCGCTATTTTAGCGATTGTTTGCATTTGTTTGGGTAGTGTCTTCATAAGTTTCCTGATGCAAGGAGCATTGGAGGTAACAACATTTAATGTCTTCAAATTTTACTAATACGTTTGCAGCTTATCCAGTTGTGAAACTTTTATCTTCTTTGTTTTGAATAAATTGAAGATCCCAATACCAGACGCAAATACTTTAGTGCAAAACGCTACATATCACGTGAACGGATCGTATACCGGATTATCAACGACCACCTTAATTGAAAATTTGTACGCCAATTACAGCTCTGATTATTCAAGTGAAGGATCTATGACCGATTTTGCAAGTGTCTTTGGTGTTTTATTCAGCGGAGTTACCGGAATAATGGCTGGCGCTAACATGAGCGGTAAAACACGTTTATGTAAAAAATAATAATACCAAGGTGCAATACTAATAATGTAAATTATTTAGAATTTTTTTAATATATAATTTACAAGTTTTACAAATATTTTTCATTCAGTACGTTCAAAAACTTTCAATTTTGTTTTTCAGGAGAGCTAAAAAATCCAGGACGAAATATTCCTCGCGGTACACTTTCAGCAGTTACGTTTACATTTGTGTGTTATATTCTGTTATCAATATTGACAGCTGCTTCATCCAGTCGATTCTTGCTCCAAAATAATTTTATTTACATGATGCCGACCAATATTTGGCCGCCATTCGTGGCTGTAGGAATTTTAACAGCAACTTTCAGTGCTGGTTTGAGTAACCAGATCGGTTCTAGCAGAGTCTTGGAGGCATTGGCAAAGGATAACGTGTTTGGTAATTACTTTTTCATTCTACATTTTATAGCATGGTAGGGCTATTGGCGGTACAGCAGAAATATGTAATTGATTGGATTAAAATAAATTGCAGGATCCGGACTTAACTTCGTTTTGAAGGGAACTTGGCGAGGAAATCCAATCGCAGCCGTGGTAACTTCGTGGACTTTAGTTCAAGTAATTTTACTCATCGGTTCGCTCAATACTATCGCCCAAATTAATTCAGTGCTATTTCTTCTGAGTTATCTGGCAACCAACCTTGCATGCCTGGGATTAGAACTGGCTAGCGCGCCTAATTTTAGGTAAAATCAAAACATTGTTAATAGCAAACTAGTAGCCATCGTCTAAATATTGTTAATTTTTATAAACTAAAATATTTCTCTATAAAATAAATCTCTAACATACGAATTTCTAATTGGTTTAATATTCTAGGCCTACTTTCAATTACTTCACATGGTACACAGCAACAATCGGCCTTCTAGGAACATTAATAATGATGTTCACCATTAACAGTATTTACGCATCTAGCAGCATCATACTGTGCCTTATTTTGATCATAGTCCTTCATCTATTTTCTCCGAGCAAGAATGCTGCGTGGGGAAGTATTTCTCAAGCTCTAATCTTCCATCAAGTTCGTAAGTACTTGTTGATGCTGGATTCGCGCAAGGACCACGTGAAATTCTGGCGACCGCAAATGCTCCTGATGGTGGCATCACCGCGATCAGTTTGCCCGTTGATCGACTTCGTCAACGACTTGAAGAAAGGCGGGCTTTACGTGATCGGTCATGTGAACGTTGGCGAGTACTCGGGTCAAAACATTGATCCGACCATCGATGAGCATCTTCATTGGTTGAGTCTCGTTGATCACATGAAGGTTAAGGCCTTTATAGAACTGACGATAACAAAGACTGTTCGCGAAGGCCTCCAACACTTGATACGGCTTTCCGGAATGGGCGCGATGAAGCCCAACACGATTGTACTCGGGTTCTTCGACGAGGAGACGCCGATCGACTTCTTCCAGAGTGGCCCGTACGCAACAACGATGTTTGACAATCTTTCGAGGTTTGCCAACGGCCAAGTTTTTCCACTGAGGAATTCGAATTCGGAGAAAAATATTAACCAGCTGCAATACGTCGGTATGTGTCAAGATGTCCTCGGTATGAAGAAAAACTTGTGTCTCTGTAGGCATTTCCACATCCTCGACAAATCGCAACTCAGCAAGTACGCTGATTATTAATTTTATCAATTCGTTTTTTATTCGCCTATGAAATATATCGTATAATGAATTGCACGGTTCTTTTCAGAAATTCACACGTCAAATACATCGATGTTTGGCCGGTCAATTTTTTCCATCCAACTGATCAAGATCCGTTCGACACGACATCCTTGTTTATGCTTCAACTCGCATGCATTATAAATATGGTTCCAGTTTGGAAGAACTTTCACCTTCGCGTGTTTCACTGTCAGATTTCCGATGAAAACAGTCTTTCGAGGATGAATATTTCGGAGTCTCAAGATTCCATAACCGACGCGCCCAGGATTTCCAACGAACTTAAATTGAAGAAACTGCTAAATATGCTGCGAATATCAGCATCGATTACGAAAATACCCGATTGGAACGCGCAAATCGGACAACTTCACGGACGACCGCTTCTGGAGTCGAAGGGCGAAGAGAGTCCACTGGAATCGAGTTCCGACACTGGCGGCAATATGCCCAGCAATGTTTCGCGAGCCTACATGCTAAAGTAAGTGGCGATAATATTAATTTTATTATTATTATTACATTATCCTTTCAAGCGAACGATGAGACAAAACCTCCTTTTTTGTACCATCAGTATCAACCGATTAATCCGACAACACAGTTCGCACACGGCTGCAGTATTCATGTACTTACCGCCACCTCCAATAACCAAGTCTTGGGACAAGGATTCTCTACATCTTCAATACTTGCAACTCTTGACAGAATTAACCGCAGATTTGCCACCCACGCTGCTAGTTCACGGGGTCAGTGCGGTGACGTCCACTACGTTGTAAGGAGCAGACGGCACTAGAGTTTCGAACAATTGAAAAGCTCCAACCATTGTTCATGGAGGTACACCTAGCAAGTTCTCGAAAGCGAACTCGACATATTTTGTAATTTTATAGTTTGGGGATTTGCGTTGAAGCTACAGATGCATGCTGTCGAGAATTGAACTTTATTTCAAGTGGCTCGAAAGAATCGTTTATGAACTTACTTTTAAACTGGAACGTTATTTTTATTTCTTTTTTCGTTTTATTTTAATCTATTTATTGTTTAGTCCCTACAATGTTCAATTAAATATTTGGAAAAATTTGGATTTTAGCAATCGTAAATTTTTTAAAAACTTTTTACTCGTAGAAATCATTTAGGGTTTTTGTCTGCTCAATAAGAAGTTAACTCTTATTCGTCCTCTTTTCGACATAATTTTATTTTTAATTTGTGATGAATATCGATTTTTAAAAGAGTATTAGATTAATTAGTTTTTAATAATCTTTTACGACTGCCAATCCAAATAAGAGAATATTTTATCTGTGTGCATGTATCCGCGTGTGTGCGCGTAATCCATCCAATTAAGAGAAACTTAAAAAATGGCAATTCAAGTGCATTAATTTCTGACATGACCGCGAAAATTTATTACTTTATTATTTATAGCGCAAGACATATTGTTTACGATTGTAAAATATTTTATTTATTCGCATTATTTATTTTTTATTCAATTATTAAATATTATTGTAACTATAGTTACAATAATATAACTATAGTTACCATATATGGTTAAGAATCTTATCGAAAGTATATTGACGTGTGAAATGAATTCCAGTTTTTAAGCAATTTCAACAGCTACTTTTACCAGCCAAGTGGCAATCTTCGGCTATGTTGGCTATTTCAGTATTCCAGTCATTGTTGGGATTGTAGTGACTGCGTAGACGATTTACTACTCGGTTTATGACTGTGATACAAAATTAAGGGTGAACCACTTTTGTACAGGGATGAATATTTTTGTACACATCTAATAAGGACTCGAGGATTCGAGGGTTCAGTACGTCCAGATTCGAAAAAGAGAATTTCGCCGCATTAAGAGAAGCGGTTAATCATTAGTGGAATTATCGCGGTATTCATTAGAATTAATTCGTCAATGCAATAATAATACGAAAGTGGTTACAAATTATAATAAATATATAGATATAGACACCGATGTAATCCATCTGATCTATATTAAGAATCTAGGTCACTCCACGTGGAACGGTTTACATTATTTTAATCGTCGTACGATTTAAACTTTCATAATTTCTTATACACGTGTGCTATTGCTACTATTACACTACTACTACCTTTCATACCGCGCTATTATACAAATGTATACTTTAAACACGATTTATAAATAAAAGTATTATATATTTTAAAGAATCGTATCAATTTCGACATTCTTCACTGCGATTTATTTACGTTATATCTGAATATGAGATTTTGAAAAATTGGAAAGATACTAGATACTTTGCATCTGTCAGTGGACATAGAATATAAGATGACTGCAGCGTAATATATAGATTGGAATTGGCAAAACAAATCAAATAAGAACACGAAGTTTTCATTTGTCAGATTTCTGAGATTTTGCAAGGCTTAAGTTCAGTTTCTTCTCATCCTTGATGAAATACGAATATTTAATCACAAAGTATGTTTGTAAAGAAAAAAGTAACGCCAAAACCATGGACGCCAACGGTGAAGCTGAAACATCCAGATACTATCATATCGTCTGATTATACGACGGTTAAACCTTTCACGCCATCGTATGACAGGTGAGTAAAAACTAGAAAATATTGTGTATTCAGATTATTTATCTCTATTGAATGAAAGAAATGAAAAATATGTTTGTAAATCTTTATTACCTGTACTTTAAAGAGTAACAAAATATTTTTTGAAATTAATTTCTTTAAAAATGACAGTTGCACAACCCTTTCCAAAGAAAAGTGCTAGTTAACATTAGGTAAAAACTGGTTTTATTTATAAATAAATATAGATTAAATTCAAAACCGACTTGAGAAAGTGAACTATCGATGTATCGTACCAAAAAACATGTTATTATCATTTAATAACTGCAGTATATAAAATTAAAGTGTGATTGATCACTCGCAAAAACTGAATAGATAAATTATTCAAGATATAATCCTCAGAGATCGTCGCCCATGTATCGAACAACTTCTAGCGAATGAGTATCAACGTATATGGTGGAAAGAGAAAAATTCATGGGCTAAAATGTATTATTCTAGCGCTAAGTCGAGCAAAGTTTTACTTCGAGGTGTAAGTATCAAACTGCTTGATGGATGTATAAATTAACTCAAAAAACATGTTCTGCATAAAATATTATTCCTGAATAAATAGTATAGTATATCATGCATATATAATACATCATTTTTTTTTTGTATATGCATACATGTATAAATAAAATGTATGTATGTAAAATATTTTAGGTGGTTCGCAATAGACCAAAACCACAACCTGCAGACAAGGTTGATGATAAAAAGCAACTACAGAAGACAACGTCAAAGAGTAAAAAGGATGAAATAAAGCGTGAAGTCGAGGATAAAACTGAAAAACAGACAACGCCGAGAAGTGAAAAGGAAAAAAAATGTGAAGTTAAAGATAAAACGGATGAAAAGAAGGAAATGCCGAAAAGTGAAAAGGAAATAAAATGTGGAGTTAAAGATAAAACGGTAACGATGTGTGACAACGAAACATGTGATTGCGAGAATTAAATGTAAGAGCAGAAGGTACTGGCACGTGAAAAAGAAATAAAATCCAGAGAAGAACAAAAAATAACCATTGATTACACAAAATTATCAAATGTATATCTCATGTAGAATCAATTAAAATAATCAAATACATAGTAAAAATTGATAAAAACATCACATAAACAGAGAACAAATGCGAACATTGTTGTTCTGAAAATCTGAAATGAGCGATGGTCACTTATCTACCGATGGAAAGTCTTTTAACTGACATCATTGATAGATTCGGACAGTAAGTGCAAAATAAAGAATTTTATTAAGCTCTGAAAGAATATATTTAGTAAAATTGACAACATTTGGTTTGGTAACAGAATACAAATTCTATATGTCACAAAATGTCAGTTCCTTTCATCAAGAGTACATTTTACGGGGTCAAGCGTTTAGGGTCACGTGGGAACATGGACACCTTGCGAATATTGTCCAAACCGAGATATAACATGACTACTCGTTCCATACCTATGCCGCCTCCGGCATGTGGCGGGCATCCATATCGAAATGCATCGATATAGGCTTGAATTTTTTCAATGTCTGCAAAGTGAAAAATTACAATAATTCACTAAAGTACTCTCGGATAAAATCATTTAATAGTACTAAAATGAATAACTTTTCACTGATTTGAATACAAATAACAATACATGAATGTTTCAAATAAAAGAAAAGTATTAGAGAGATGAAATAAAATATTGACGTACCAACTCCATGATGTTTCGCTCGTTCCGTAAGGAAGTCCGGGTCATGAATCCTCTGAGCTCCAGAAATGATTTCTTCCCCACGCATAAACATATCGTATGAATTTGATGCTTTCTGGAATAATTCAAGAAACATACAATTTTAGTTCCTGAAGAAATGAGATTATTATTCTTAAAGTATTTGGTTCCAATAATACTAAATCCAAAAAAGTGTTTAAAAATTTCAACAAGTATAATATACTCACAGGATTGTTAGGATCCGGCATTGTATAAAATGGTCTCACAGCCAGTGGATATTTGTCAAGGATGTAAAAGTCGGTATCATACTGCAAAAAATATTTGTCTTAGTAGCTGCCTTAAATTTAAATAGAAATGAATAAAAGTAGAATACCTTAGCCTTGACAATTTTTCCCAAGAGTTTCTCATCTGGTGTCGACAGGTCATCTTCCTCACCTAGTACTACGCCAGCTTCTGCGAGCAATTTAATTGCTGTGGGGAATTCCAATTTCAATGGCGGATCCAAGAACTTGAATGGTTCCACTGCATATTGCTTGTTCACTGCCGCTATTTCATCGGCATACCTTTTTTTTTTGCGAAACAAAAATGCAGTTACTTGTAATATACCACATCAGCCGTGGATATTTTTTAAAGAAAAATTGAACTTACTGATCACGTAATCCACGAAACAGTTCTGTGAACATATGTCCAATAGTGTCAACGACCTCATGGTAATGGTATTTGAAAGCCATTTCCAAGTCCAAGCCGACGAATTCCGTTAAATGTCTGTGAGTATTAGAATCCTCTGCCCTGAAAACTGAGATATAAACGACTTTTAGAATAATATCGATTTGTCAGACGATTTTATAAACCTCTTCTTTGATATCAAATATCATGAAAGAAATTAACAGAATAATTTATTACCGGCTCCAACTGTAAAGACCTTGTCGAAGTCAGCAGCAATGGCCATTTGCTTGTACAATTGCGGTGACTGCGCCAAATAAGCAGACCCTTTGAAGTAAGATACAGTGAAAACATTAGCACCACCTTCGCTAGCAGCTGATATAATTTTAGGTGTATGAATCTCGACAAAACCCTAAAAATTACAGAGTTATTTAGTGTTTTTTGTAATGTAAAATAAAGATCTCATTTATTCAAGTGCTTACGAAACGACCTTGTTTAAAAAATAAATCTCAACTTACCTGTTGCGTTAAAATGTCTCTGAATAGTTTACAAACACCTGCTTCGACTCTGAAAATAGCTTGATTTGCTGGTGTACGTAAATCCAAAACTCTATTGTCAAGTCTTGTGTCCTGATTGACCTTGATGTCTAGACCGGATTGATCGACTTGTCCGGCCGGCCTTGAAGCATCTTCAATTTGAAGGGGCAGTTGTGGCTTTGCTGCACTTACAACGAAAATTTGTTGTATGTGTACTTCTACATCCTTTTGCGTACACGATTCAATTTTTGATGGTACTCGTTCAACTGTAGCTTGCACATCAATGATCGATTCCTTAGTTATGCTACAAAATAAAAAATTGTAAATACCTAATATAATGAAGATCTTAATGTAAGTACAAAGAATTTATGTACATACTTTGATATAAATTTAATCATTTGCTTGCTTATAGTTTCATTAACTGCAGCAAGTCCTTGAACTGTATACGATTGTTCTCGTATGACAATAAAACATTGCTTTCCTATGAAATCATTAAATTTTTTAGATATTGATTTGTGATGAATATTGGTATTTCTAATAAAATATATTTTCTTATAAAGTTATATAACCTTTAGCTCTACTTGTGTGCAAACGTCCTCGTAACCACACAACTTGCTTTTCGAGGCTAGCATCGAGGTCTTTGACACGAGAGAACTTTCGTTCCTTATGGGTGTCAGCACTTTGAATCAAAGCGAATTGCCCATAATTTCCTTCTGAAACGTCAACACTGTCTTCTGCTTGTTCGCGAGTTTCCTAAATTTGTTGAATATAATAAATCAATATTTAATCTTTCTGCATTGAGTACATAATAAAAATAATAATTACTTACAGTTTGAGCTTTTCTTTCGGCCTTTTTTTGGGCCTTTTCAGCGGTTTTTTGCTGTTTTTTCAAAGCTTTCTTCGATAATTCGCCCCTAAAATAACATAAATACTTCTAACAATAGTGTTATGCTAAATATTGGTAATGTTAATAAGAAATTAAAGTAGTTTGTAATTCTATGTTCAACTGTCTATTCTTTTTTATTAAAACGTAATAGAATTTTTTGGAATTTGAAATTTTCAATATTCCGAAATAGTGATTTTAAAATATGACAAAACCATATTCTTTCAGTTGTAGGAATATTTTACTTAAAATGTATAGGCAGTGTGTTGTGAATTGTATCCAGTATATTATAAATCGGGTAAATGCAAAATATATATTATGTAAAGATTCGCTGAATCTAGATCTATGGCAGCTCTTATTACATCCCTCTCCATTTCCTCATTCTTAATATAAGGACACGGGCATGAATCTAGACGCTCCCAGAATTATTTACTTTGGATGATTCAATAAATAATATAAACAATTAAAATGATAATATACCCTTCCTGGTTCTCCACTGGTTTGTCTGCTACCATCTGCAAAAGTTTAGAAAATTGCATCAGTATAATCGATCATTGTAAAAGGATAACGAAATTTGTCTCTCACACGAATATTTTTTTTACGTAATACATTTTAATTTCATGAAAATATGGGTACATATACACACAAATGAATTTTTAAATATGTCGATGTACAAATTAGGAATAAATGAGTATAAACGAATATACATATATATCAACTTCGTATTCATGAATCGTTTTGAATTATTCTTAAATATGTCAAATTAGTATATATAAAAAATTATATATCTGTATTTTTTAAACTATATATATGTACATATATAAAGGGAGGTAACTCATAATATTATATGTGCATTTGTTTTTTTTTTTAATAATATTGTGGATATGTAATATATAAGCATATGTGAGAATGGTTATCAATTTTTAATTTAATTGATTTTTTTAAAGAAAAAACTTAAACAAATTTTTAAAGTATGTAAATTTGAAATATTATTTCATAAAAGGTTATATAAATTTAAAATATATCACATATTTAATTTTACCTTTTATATTTTGGTCGTATTCGTCGTATTATAACCTCTCTTCCAGTCTTCTCTGCCGATAAAATATATATAGAGAGACGGCTATTGTTGGTGCCTATGTGTATATATATACGTATACATATGTACTACACTCAATCACATCACAGAATCAAATTCTAAAATATTCATACATCAAATTGCATCAAATATAAGAAAAATTTTCAGGCGGTAAATGAAGATATGTAATTATTACATATATCGCATATATCTAATATCTTTATAAAGTTGATTTAATTTAAATCTAAAAAATTAGTTCTCAAAATATACGAAAGCAAAATGTTATCAAAACGACATTTCACCCATGTCTCTAAGTCATCTTAAAAACGACGCTATAAATCAGTCATTTACGAAACTTCGCATGCGAACATACCCCGTTATATTGCCATAATGTCGTCTTTAATACGGCTCTGTTTTGACGTATCAATGTTTGTGTACATTTTCCTTTCGTGTGTGTTTTCCAGCTTTTTTAGAATTATTATTGTGCTGTGTTTGATAGTCCCTACAGTTTTGAAAAATAATTAAAACAAATTTAACCATGAAGAATAGATATGGTTCCCTAAATATACAAACAATGTGTACCATTTACATTGTAAAACTTTTTAACCTTTCTTAAGATTAATAATTAAGAATTAAGCTGTACAAAGAAAATATGGAGTTTATAAAAAAGAAATTGAAAATTCCTAAAAAATACGTTGTAATTAATGATGGTAAAATATGCGCGACAGTTCATAAAGCGTGGTTATGCGGTTTCATGAATCTGACTCCTGTCGATTTTATTCATCACAGTCATTTTACCCCAGAGGAAATAGCAGCTCAACCTTCCGCTGAGGAATTAGGACCTGATTGGGAAAAAGTGTACATTAAGGTGATTGCCACAGTAACAATTGTTTTTAATTTCAAACTGATATCGAACTAAAAATGGTTTATTAAAGGTAATTCGTTATGGTTTTCAGGTATACGAAAAAAGACATAAAAATGCCTATGTATTGCCAAGAGAGCGTTGCGTGACCAATTTGAAAGCAGAATGTGCTTTGACATTTTCTCAAGTGCTTCATTATGTCGCAAAAACAAATTACCAAAATTTATGGAAATACTTTTACAAAAAATACTGTGGTAAATATATTATTTTTAGCCATTTAATGTAACAGAAATATTTAAGAAGTAAACATTTTTATATCAGGTACTCGGACAAGACTTGATCTACAAGAACAGTCAAACACTATAGGCATTACAAATGACGTGGACTTAACGAAAGAAATTCTATCTCGCATGTATGGCTGTACTATAATTCAATTAAAAGAAAATGGCTCGGCGATAATTGTGGCCAAAGCAAAATATCGAACTCATTGCAATTTATTACCCGTATTGTTTGTGATAGAAACAGAATCTGCATTTATAATTTTCTATGAACAAACGGCTAAACATTCTCTTCAAGAGTAAGTGCAGTTTAAAAATTATCTTTTTACATTGTTTCTTCGTTCTTAAAATACGCATTTATTTCAAAGTTTGCATTGGGATTATTATTAACCAACATTACTGTATATATTTCAGTTATGTCATGTATAGTCCTGCAGCATTATCTGAAAATTATGCAAAACCACTTTTTCTCACGTATCAACTGATGAGATTATCCAGAGAACTACATGATCGAGGACTAGTTTTAGGAGAAGTTACACTTAACGATATTTTAATTATGGAAAATCTCACTATACAGGTAATATGTAATTAATTAAATATGTAAAACTTCATTAGATACTTGGTGCATATTTTTACAATCATAATTCATTACATAAATTTATTAATTCATTCCAGGTTTTACCAAACCTGTATGATAATCTTCACTTCCTACCAGAAATACCTGATACCCAGTTAAAAATTGCAAGGCCATTACAACGAGTAAAAAGTTCTAACACTAGTATGAATATCAGTGAACTCTGCGAAATGTGGGTGCATGGCAAATTAAGCAACTTTGATTATTTGACTGCTTTAAACTATTTGGCTGGAAGGCGATACGGTGATCCTAGTTGCCATCACGTCATGCCCTGGGTGACAGATTTTACATCCCGAGATGGTGGACACTGGAGGGATTTCACAAAATCAAAATTTCGCTTAAATAAAGGAGACAGACAACTTGATCTCACCTTTGATTCAGAATCTGCAGAGGTACAATATATAAATATATATATATAGAGGGTGTCCCATTTTAATAGATCCATGCTGAGATCTCCGTAGGAATGTATCATATAAAAAATTGACCTTTACAAGAGTTGGAGGGTGTAATGGGGGTCAAAAAATGGTGACCTTGAATTTGACCTTGAAGTTGATTTTCAAGGTCACTTCAAGGTATCGCTTCTTACGCGATAGTTACGTGGTGATCAGAAAAGAATGTTTATTTTTAAAGGTGGGCTATCACGTATCTGATGTGCTGTCGGAAATAACGTACTACGTTTATCTGTCTCGTCGGTATTCGAGATCTATTTTATGCAAACACGTAAGACCGTTATGGGTCCCTGGAGAATATCCTGGATCCATCCAAAGATTATACGATTGGAGTCCTGATGAGTGTATTCCCCAGTTTTTTACTGATTCTAGTGTTTTTAAGGTGAGAAAATGTACATATGCGTATACACACATATGTACATAATTACTGACAAATTTGTTTATCCATTCTAAGTTGATAATTCTATGGAAGTATAATGTCTTCCGATTCTAGTCAATTCACGAAGATTTATCAGACTTGGAAATTCCTGGATGGGCAACATCTCCGGAAGATTTTGTAAATAAGCATAGAGAAGCCCTGGAAAGTAGTTATGTGTCAGAAAGACTGCATCATTGGATAGACTTAACATTTGGATATAAGTAAGCTTAACATTCTTACATATAATTTTTTTTGTTATTTTCACCACATTAAAAGTGCGATATTTTAAGTTTATAATCTTTTATGGTCGTGTGCTTGAATTCAGAAATAACAAGATATATTAGGCTTTCAGGTATGGCCGCGATTAAATCGAAAAACGTTTGCTTACATCTTGTCGACAATCACATGAACTTGTCGAATTCGGGTGTCGTCCAGCTCTTTACACAACCGCATCCGCAAAAAATTGTTCCATCGCCATATTGGAGCAAAAATCCTCCACGACTTCGAAATTTCGTCGCGGAAGAAAAAGTGGGACCTGGTGAGTAACAAAAATATTCGCTTTTCATTCGTTATTATTATTTATTTTCATTTATTTAGGTACCGAAGAGGCGGTCGAGAAAGGAATCGAGCTGGAAAATTGTAGTTCCGATGGGGAAGAAGAATCCCCACCAGTCAACGTGTCAGGGATAATCAGATCGTCGCCCTTAGCTTTCAGTCGATTTCTCAGCCGATCGCGAACTTCTCTGCCTCTAGCCGATGATGGATCAAAACAGGATAAGATGGATCAAACGATCCTGCTTCCGAAAGACTACAATCCTGCTCTGGCACTTATCCAGGTTGAAACGACGCACACTTTCATCAATAAAGTGACGCACAAAATTTATGACCCTGGTACCACATCACCGAATAGTGTTCCGAATCAGAGGCAAATCGTGGCCAGTGCTCGGATGAAGGAGCAACAAATCCTTGGCTGCTTGATCGTTGAAATATTTTTGGCCGAGAAATTTCGGGCGATGTGGAAAACAGAGAAAACATTCGCCGATAGACTGGAAGCTTGCTTGAACATCATCAAAACGTCACCCAACACTTTACCGAGATGTACCAGAAACGTTTTGATGTTGCTTCTGAAAGTCGACATTATGCCAAATTCGTACAACGTCGACGTCTCGGAATTTAACGACGCCGACAAAGCTTCGAATTTCTCACAATATCCAACAGTGACGTTTATGGGGCTTCCGCCGCCATCGGCCCATCAGATTTTGCAACCCATCCTATCCGGTTTTCTGTTCCCAACGTCCCAGTTCATGCAGCATTTGTACGGCGTCGTAGAAATGATTCAGGAGTACAACGGTTGCTGCAGAGAATTCGAACAAGTTGCAAAATTGCAGAAGTACAGCGAAAGGATGAGAATTATATTTTTATGTAAAGCGCACGAGTATAAGGTGAAAGCTGCCGCTAGGGGCTTGGAGAAGCTTCTGTCGCACTCCGGGATCGGGACGGAGACAAATCTGCAATTGATCGTTCCGCACATCAAAGAGATCTTCGAACAACCCTACAGTGCGGTTCTCGCCGCTTGGCACTTGTTCGACCCTATTGCAAGGTAATGTACGGTTCATCAATACGAAAACGACGGTCATCAATGAGACAGAGTAAAACCTACAGTAAACCATTTTTTCTCCGATTAGAGCTTTGGGACCGAAGGGGACAGCGGAGACGTTTCTAGTACCCATAGTGAATCTTTACGACAAAGGCTCTGCCATTGAGAAATTACCTTTTGTTAATACTCTGCCTGTCGAATTGGTCGCGAAATTCAAGACAATAAGACTCTACCACCGAAGCTTTCTTTTGAAGCTCATGGTTCTCCTTGGATTAAGGAGATTTCTGGAAAACTTTATTACTCCGCTGGTAGAGGCAGTGGGTGGTTACAGAAATCATCTGTCGGGATCTTTGAATACCGACCCTGATAAAGGAGGAAACTTGAAGTAAGAGATTTTATTTCGACATATATATAAATTACACATTGACAATGTTTATTTTCGTTAACACGGATCGAAATTCTTTCAAAATTCTTCCGGCCATCTTGAATCTACTGTTTTTGAATATTGAAAAACACGAGTTAGACTTGTAATCAGCGACCTCAAAAACCCCGGAGTTTCGATCATCAAATGAATTCGGTCTCGAACATGTCCTTCATATTGGATCGGCCATTTTTAATTTCGTAATAACGGCAATGGTAAATATGAAAAAAAAAACAGAATATGTACGTAACAGATAAAATTACTACGTATTTCTCCGAGTACCGCTAGATGCTTGCAGCCGCGAAAACAGCCGCAAAAGCCCCTTAATGCGAATATTCATGAAGCGGTAGTTTACATATTAGTTTATCGTATATATAATTGCTTTAGGATCGGACGGATTTAAATTTCCACGTATGAATTTGAAATTATTTTCCAGAGACTGCGATTTTAGCGAGAACATTAACGACGCAGACGTCATACTGTCGCCATTAGACGAAGATTCGTCGGTCGAATCGGAGCACAATATTTTAGGCGCTTCCGCTGATACCGGAAGCAAACTTCACGCATCTCACGAAACAAGCAACGATGGTGTGTTTGAACGTTTATATACTTTCCTTGCACCCTTCTTACCCTATTATCTAACCCGCACCAAATTCATTCGAACGGTTTTTTGAAATTATGCAAATTTATGAATTCTTCTTTATCAGCGATCTTTTTCATGGACACCGATGACAATTGCGCGCGCTCACCGTCCATAGACGTAGCGCGGAGCATGAATTTCGACTTAAATCTGGAAATGGACAGTTTGTTGGAGGAAACCAATAAATATTCATTGTCCGCTTCGGCGAAGTCTCCAACGGTCCCGTTATCCAAAAGCTTCGAAATCGATTCGGGCAAGTCGGTTCCAGAATTCAACAGCATCTGTTGCAAAGTGGGAAGCAACGCTCGCAGCGATGATTCCGCCTTTATCTTCGACGCCAATGTAGCAGTGGATTCGTCGTTCGCGGACCCCGAATCGGCGACATTCTCGAATGTCGAAAATGAAGAGCAGCGAAGAGAAAACGAAGAAACCCGCACGAGCGCGAGGCAAAAGTGTTTGCTCGCCGAGTGCACGATTTCGGAAATGAGCGCGGAATCCGTAATCTGGTTGTCGCATCGCCTTGGCCCGGTTTTAACGGCTCGCTACCTCTCACGCAATCTTTTGAAAATGTTGACGCTTTGCTATTTCGGCAAGGAAAACTTAACGGTCCCACGGGAAGAGACGTCGGACAAATCGGAAGAAGCGGAATCCAGCAAGACAAAGATCCCCGGTGACTTGAACGCCGTTAAAGTCCTCGAGTGCCTGACGTCGATCGTAGGTAAGTGAATTACTTTTGTCGCTGCGCTTCGAGACTCTATTAAGAATGCTCAATTCTTGCCAAATTTATTGGTTGTGGTTATATACGAAGAATGTATAACCGGCGGATGAAATGCATTTCTCTTTCACGAAATACTTTTTTTTTTTTTTTTTTGCACGCCAAGCCCCTTAAGGCGGACACTCATCGCGAAACGAACATTAATCCGCGAGTTACCGCCTTAAGGGACTTACTAAGCGTAACATTCAAATGCGCGAATGAAGTTGCGATTACGTTTCATTCGTCGGTCGATATTGGCTTAAATATTGGTATCGTCGTTTATTCAGGCTTGTACGGAGAACAAACTATCGTTTTGCAATATCTCTCTCACATGACCGAACTGGTCGCTCAGTGCAAGCGAAAGCTGACGCTGAATTTGGAAGGTGGATTGGTTTCATGCCTTGTTCTGTTAATTCGCATCGTTCCGTATCTCAGTGACTCTTCTTTAATGGACGTGATTCATGTAAGCAGTCGCTCTTTCTATACTTTATAAAAAGCGTATGATCTTTCGACGATTTGTTGCTTCACGATCAAAATGATTAATTTGCACGATTCGATAAATATGTAACTCGTACTAAATTAAACTATATATCGGATATTACACAAGGTACGAAATTTAGTTTTTAATCAATACCGTAGGAAGTAATAGTGAAGTCTGTCCTTCTACCAATCGTTCGGATTCTATCGACCGCCAAGTACACGTTTCCGAACGGAGCGATGGCGCGGTCGGTTTTGGCGGACAAATTCCTCGAAGCGATGTCGATTCTTATCACGCGTTTGGGAAATATCGTGGCGACCAATCACTTGAGCGGGCCCATTCAGCGATTCTTCTTAGCGTTCGACAAAGTTTTTAACGTACACAGGAAGTCAGACGCGAGCGACGACAACCTGGTCAGCAGTCCTTCCAGGGAAAACATTCATTCCAGGTATTTTCAATCGTTCGGTAATTGCACTAATTAAAAAAAAAAATGTTTAAATGTGATTTTATTTTTAGAGGTGAAAACAACGAGATCGCTAAAGACGAACGTTCTTGGGAATCGACTGGTGAAATTGCAGTCGCCGATTCTTTATCGCCCTCTGCCGCGGATGACGCACAAAAACATAAGGTACGTTTACTTTATGTATTTATATATAGTAGGGGAGATTGGGGCAAACCGTTTGTATAATATTTTCAATATTCAGTCCATGACAATAAGCAGAATATTGTAATTTTCAAGGCATTAGAAGAATTGAAAGCGGTTTTTTCAACGGCACTGGCACACAAGGCCTATACGTTATTTTATCGACTTCTCGGGAGTTGCGCGCTAGACCAGATTCTAAAAAATCATCAATTAATCCGGACACTGTATCAAGACTATGCCCAAGAGATTTTATCGCCAATTTCCCCAAATGTTGGCAAGTCATCCTTATAATACGTCTTATGTTATAGATTCCAACGTATAGTATTGATGTACTGTTTACCGCAGTCATGATCTCGTACTATATGTAGTAACTTGTCCCTTCGTTAGTTTTAGAAAGTAAAAATAGCGTGGATAACTACATCAAGGGTTTTGGGAAAGTATCCACCATAGGAAACAGGATCAACATTGAGGTTAGTTTTAATTTAAACGTTTGTCAGTAAGTTTTATAAAAAAAAACAATTCATTGGTCGTTCAACTCTTATCTACTATTCGTAACTTTTCACTGGATCGTACGATTTATATTCAACAGAAGGACATTGTAGGCGTTGAACCGGCATTGGAAGCCGACTCGACGATTCGAGAATCGAGTCCGTTTTCAGTGGCAGGACGGCAGCTTCGAGGTAATTGGCTCGCCTATTGGGAGCACGAAATCGGCAGGCCGGACAAAGACCACAAATTTAATATTAAGCAGATAAAACTGCAAACCTTTTCCGGCCACGGTAATAGCGTTCGGTGCTTGTCCGTACTGGATAATGAAAATAGCTTCATGAGCGGAGGCCGCGATCGAACCGTGAAGTTATGGAGTTTAAGAAGTCAGGTATAATAATCAAGTATTATTTTATCGAGTCTTTCTCTAAGATAATATCGAAGATGACCTAAAATTATCTGTAGAAAAGGTTCTGGAAATCTTGAATTCATGATTAATCGCATTACACGTTTACTACAGGGCGACGGTAGTACGGTTTCTTCATGTCAATATACTTATGCGGGTCATAAGAAGTCAATTCTCGCCTTGGCGTTTCTCGAGTCGCTTCGGTACGCGGTCACCTGCGACGGAGTCATTCATTGCTGGGATCCGTTCATGGGATCGTTGCTCGGTTGTCCGGAGAGTCCTAGACCATCGCCAATCAATGTGTTGGCGGCAAGCCCCGCGCCGTCCACGACGATCCTGGTCGCTACCGCAGACATAACCCTGAGAGTCGTTGACTGCCGGACATTTCAATACGTGAATGAAATGAAAGTTAGTATTATTATGTTAGGAATTATTTGTCATTGCCATTGTCCACTTTTCATATCGCGTGTCTTTTCATTTCAGGTGTCCATGAATCCTACTGGCTTGGTTCGGTGCATTGCAGTGGCGCCAAGCGGCCACTGGGTGGCGCTGGGTCAAGCCTCCGGTTTTCTAACTATTTTGGATATTCGAACAGGATTGATCATTGCTTCGTGGAAAGGGCACGAATGCGAGGTTAGTATTTTGGCCCTAAATATATAATAATCTTTCTAAACTGTTATCCAGACTTACCCGATTAAGATGGATAGTTCATTTTAACTGTGCAGAGACTGGCCAAGAAAAGTAAATCGGTTGGTTTTAACTAAATTTCTTCTTTTTTTTTTTACTACGCCAAATTTGTTCCTAGACATTTTCATGGGCCCTCAAAAAATACAAATGAAATCTTTTTTTTTTTTTAATCTCATGTAAACGTTTCATAATTTGAAATTTGCACTTTTTTGTTCCATAGGTTAGGTCGGTTCTACTTTAGACACCGCTTAAGGAGAAGCTAAAGCTGCTCGGTCGATAACGTCAATTCCTAACCCTAAAATATTCAAATTAAACAGAAACAACAGGTACATTTTTAATTTCAAATCGATTTTAGGGCGCTTTTGATTTTCTATGATTGTACGTCAATTTTCAGCGAGATCGGTTAAGAATTGGATGAAAATTCGCAAGAATAACATTTAATTTACACTCTTATAATACGCATTTTTATTCATGAAAAACGCGTCAAAGCGCCATTAAATAGATTTGGACTTGAAAATATATCTATAGTTTCTTTTGAATGTTAAGATTTTAGGTTAGAAAGTGAGGTTGTCGATTAAGCCTTTAGCTTCTGAGAAAAAGTTATTTTTACAGATACGCGCGTAGAATTGCCCTCCCAAAAGCCGAATTTTGAAAAAAAACCGTTTCGGTCATTCTTAATTTACACTTTTTGTAACCATCTTAAGGTGGTTCTAAAGTAGAGCAGTTACCGACCTAACCTCAAAATAGGAAAAGTATAAATAAATGAGGATTGCAACATTTTTTCAAAATTCGGGCTTTGGAAGGGTGATTCTACGTAACATATATAATCGTCAAAAAAATATCGCTGAAATTGGTTCAAAATTAAACGAGAATTATCCGAAATAAATTATTTTTGGTGCTGGTAAGAGAGCGTTATAAAGTAGAACAATTACCGACCTCTTAAGAGGGTTCTAAAGTAGAACAGTTACCGACTTAACCTAAAAACAGGAAAAATATAAATAAAAAGGATTGAAACATTTTATCAACATTCGGGCTTTGGAAGGGTGATTCTACGTAACATATACAATCCTCAAAAAAATATCGCTGAAATTGGTTCAAAATTAAACGAGAATTATCCGAAATAAAATATTTTTGGTGCTGGTAACAGATATATAACAGATTATATTCGACCATATAAAAGTATAAATAAAAAATGTTTCAATCCATTTTTATTTATACTTTTCCTGTTTTTAGGTTAGGTCGGTAATTGCGTTCTACTTATTAGAACCCCCTTAATTAGAATTTCGACATCATCTTATTCATAACTTTCATAATTCAAACTTAAATGACACTTATGTTACGTTTAAGCCGCAATTAACGCCTAATAATACGTGACAGAGCTTGAACTTGGATTTTGGATACGCCAATTTTTACCCATCAGGGTCATTATAACCTTAAAATTTGATACAACGAACCCGTAGTTTCTAAAAATCTGTTCCTTATTGTTATATTTCAGAGGCATAAATAACATTAAATTCATATTTTTTATTTGATAAAGTTACGATCAAAATTATCTATAGGTTAAAAAAGTAAAAATATATCTTTTTTTTCGTTGGCTAGGTTTTACAGCTACAAGCTTTAAACGAGACCACTATAATTAGTTCTTCGTTGGATCAAACCATTGCAGTGTGGAGTGCAGTCGATGGAAAACTCAAATTTCACCTTAAGTAAGAATGAGATTTACGTTATAGTTTTACATTATACCGTGCTTTTAAAGGGGGAAAAAAAAAAAATATTTATAACAAAAGATACGCGAATCACAAAAATAATGCATAAGTATACACATCAAATATATAAGTATCAAAAATTACAGAAAAAAAACACTTATATTTTTTTAATTTTTTTTATATTATAATTTTATACAATTGAATGCAAAATTATCAACATCTTTTTCTACGTTTAGAGGTGGCACTGAACCGATACACTGTATGGAAACTTACGAGCAGCAACTTGTATTAGGAACGACCGCCAATCGTATAGGCGTCCATTCGGTGGTCGACGGATCCACGTCGTGTTCGTTTTCGAAACTGAGTTACGATACATTCAAAGGCGTCCTCACCGTAATGGCAGTTTTGCCATTGAATAGACTTTTACTTTTAGGCGCGGACAACGGAAACATTAATTTAATTTGTTAAATGATTTACATGCGTTTTAAACAAACAATAGAATAAAGACCATAACATGATTTTTTTAAACGTAACATTAACTCTATTTTTCCTTTTTTATATATCTATAAATTCTTCAACCCACAATCACTTAATCGATCGTGTCGATTAAGTTCTCCTGACGTCATCTGAGGCTTAAATCCATTCTGGTTCTCAGTACGTTCAATACCATTTCAGGCGACATGTGGAAAACTTTTATATCGTTCAGTACTTCTTTCGAGATACTTTCATCTTGACCTTCTATAGCCTCAATTAGCGACAACGCTGACTGCAGTAACATATTTTGTAATTTGCAAGTTTCCGACAGTCTGTAAATAAATAATTTCATTACAACATTTATAAAAGATCAGTATCATTTATAAAATATTTGTAAAATATCATTGTCATTTTCGAGGCTTACTGTGGAAAATATGACTCGGGTCGTTTGGTATATAATCCGAAAAGTGGGAATAAATTTCTGAAAATGTCGTATTGCAGCTGTTTTGCACCACCGACGCTGAATTGATTTGCAAGAACCACATCTTGCAGTAAGAACTACAACGATATTTTTAGAATTAATATACACCAGTTGAATGCAAAAGTTTAAAGTGCTGTAGAATTAAGTACCGAATCTAGTTGATGAGCTATGTTTTTCCATGATTTTTCAAATAACGCCTTCGCGAGAGCATTTTGGAGAGCGTGGAGACGGACCCCTATTTCTTGAAACATTGCCCATGCGCTGGTGGTTACAGAGAGGCTTACTACTTCATTGCTCCAAGGCATTGCGAACCACCTAAAAATTCGAGTCGTTCGCAATTTCAAAATTTTTCATAATTCTCATACACTCAATACAATATTCGTTAATTAGGGTGGACTGCTATTTATAGGTCGTATTTTTTATATACCTATTAATTCAAAAGGAATACGAATAAAAAGATTTTGTAATTAAAAAACTACATACTTCTCATTTCGATATGGTTTGCTTTTCACCTTTATACCCATAAATATAGAGTCTGTTATTTCCTCAATAAGTTTTTTTTCCAATCGTTGGAGTAAGCTCACAGCGTCATCAAAGACAGTAATTGATGGTTGTTCAAAATCATCGGATATTATAGACCAAGAATCGTCGAGTGAAGTAGATTTGCCGTTTACAAATTGATTGAAAAAATGGAGCTTCAAGAAGGACTGAAACAATATAGATAAATAAAATATCGAAATAAAAGACGATTAATCAAGCGTTCATTAAATCATTATAAAACAGTGAAATGTTTACTTACAACATTCATCCCCCAGTCTTGAAGGACAATAGTTACGTAATGCAAAGTATTAAGAATCGAAGGAATAAGAGAAACCAAGGGGTCCTTGTAATCTTCGTGGTGTAATTGCAAAAGACGAACTCTCCAATCGTCGATTAGTTCTAATTGTAATTCTAGAAACTGTATCCTGAAAGTAATCAAAGTTGTATATTTTAAGATTGTCTCTACGCTGAGGCTTGCTTAGAAACAATAATTTTCAAAGATTTCAAGCATTTTATAGTTATTAAATAAATTAATTTTATTCGTTTTGTCCACCAATTATTTTGTCTACTTCTGATGAAATATTTCAGTAAATGTATATCGTGTTACCTATGACCAGGTTGCGGTAAATGATTGTACCGATCGGAAATTGTACTAAGCAGACTGAGAAAAGCTTCTGCACATTCTGTCACTTTCATGTCATCCTTGATAGACCCTGTCATTCTTTCCCATGCAGTATCTGAACTTAATATTGCGTCCATTTTTTCAGTCGCAACTAAAATTTCAATTGCAATTAGAAGATCACGAATTTTACATTTATTCAAATTATAAACAATTTTTTATGCTTACACTTTTTTTCCATTATAATCCATTTCTGGAATATATGAGCCTGCGTTAAAATAAATACTGTAGCTGGTTCCGAGGGTGGATATAACAACAAGTCTCTTAATTCTCTTTCGAAACCTAATGCTTCATCTATAGCATGCGCAAACAATGAATCATCATATTGCAGTACGCTAATTTCACATTTTAATTTTTCCACTGCTAACCGAACAAGCGCTCGCGTAAATTCTACCTGTGAAACCATTGACATTATTAATTATATATAAGATATACCGACTATTCGACGAAGTTTTGAAACATATCTTAAATATCAATTGAAAGTTAAAAAAGGAAAAAAGTAAAATAAATTTCTCTAAAATAGGATTTTATAAATTGTTGGAATAACTTTACCTTAACGTTAATGCTGAAAAGTCCTAATGCAAAAGCGACTGGTTGAACAGACTTTTCAACCCAATCAGCATATTCTTTAATCCACGTTAAAATTTGCGTGAAAAACCATTCTGGTTTATCTCTTCTATTTGTTTTCTTATCACCGGTAAAGTGGTGGATAAATCTTTGTTTCAATGGTCGTACGAGCAATGTCACTGGTAAACAAGTAGGTTTAAAATCACATAGAAGATCAGACGAGGCAGATTGCTTCAATATTTTATCTCTAAAATTAATTAATGAATAAGAATAAATTTTGTAATGGGCTTTGTATTTGTTAATGTTTATTTATGGAATATCATACGGCAATTGAAGGTTGAAAAGATACTCGGTCAAAGTTATAAATTTTGCTATCGATTCAGGGTTATGAGGGAGAATGATCGCTCCTGCATTCATATTGTAGAATGGCCATTTTAGTGCTTTAAGTATTTCGTTATATTCCCTAAAACGAAATTTCATATTACAGAATAATAATACATGAACATAGCTTGCTAGACTTTTTATCAAAGGATATCTAACTTACGCAAACACCTTACTCTTAATTTCGGTATACCAAAATAACACTGTTTCGTGAACATAATTTTTTAGATAGTGACACGATGAACTTTGTAACTTGCAACACATTTCTTTTAGAATTACAAAAGATGAGATGCATGAATCATGACTTCCGGATGAGAGGCCAAGTTCCAATTCTGTGCTATAAATTTGTAATGCAATGATTGAAAGTTTATTCATTTTAAGTTATATCCCATAATATAAGTCTTTACCTAATGTCATCGACAAATTTAACAAACTGTAAGTAAGCAGCAGATTTTTCTAAGTAATTGATGTTTTCAACAACTGCTTGAAGTTCAGTCATGTTATGCTTCTCTTGAAGGGATTCATCAATCTCTTCGTATATAGACTCGCACTCAATTTTAGTACGTTCCATAGAATCAATTATATCATTCACCTCTTTCATGTTTTGTTTTATTTTTGATGGTGCTTCTGATGAGGCTAATGATAACTGTAATAAGAGATAAATATCATCAACTGTGATAAGAACGCTTAACGTCTTTTTATAGCATTTGTAGTACTTACATTTTCTTCAATTTTTCTTTTGTTATTTTGTAGTCTCTCATAAATTTGAGGTATATTTTTCAAATTCCGCAAATCAGAGCCTAACTCATTGTTAAGCTTTTTAATCATTCTTGCCTTTAAATCCATAATGAACCTTGCTAAAAATAAGTGATAGAAAATAATATAAACAAGATTTTTTTAAACTACCCACCGTAAAATATTTTAATGAAACATTTGTTAAAATTAAGAAAGAGACATAATTATTATAAGATATAGGTACAAAAGCTTCTAATTTAAAAGCACGTATACAAAAATTTCAACAATCATATGTACATGTATTAAATGATTCTCCAAGAATAATAATGGAAATACATTTAATAATGATTCTGGTGGTTTTTGTTTACGTTGTTTAGAATATAATGAAAAGTTGACAGTATATATAGCCTGAAATTATAGAGTATAATAATCATAACGTACGTTAAATAGTGTAGGTGGAAATGATATTGTTTAAGTATTTGTACTATTTTTTAACACCATGCTAGATTTTGTAAGATAAATATCGAAATATTTTTCTATATGTATATACATAAACTCAAATTTCGCATCTGTCAATTTAGTTTCTAACCTCTGACATAATGACGTGTAATTATATGCATCAACTTGAAATCTCCCTATATCTGCACATCTTATGTATGTGTGCACTTATGTACATATACATAGGCCGTTTTCCAGTGAACGTCCTGGAGTAAAAGTTCTCTATACAGTAAAAATTTACGTATTCACTGGAACACGAGTAAAATATCTCTATAACAATTTGTTCCTAGTCATCCATCTGATCGAGTATCTATACGGAATGACGATTATTATATACACATCACATAATGTACATATTTATAAAATCGGACTTTTGGTCAGAGTGAAAGACAAGAAATGGCAACATGCTTAATTTCAAATCAGCAAAGATTGCAAAGATGGACTAGGGAAAAATTTAAGTTCCAGTGAACACATTTCAGAGTAAATCTTACTTTATAGAGTAACTTTTACCCTAGGAAACGTTCACTGAAAAACGGCCATATATGTATATGCTGGTATTATGGCGGTGTCCCATTTATTAGATTTATTTAATTTACTTTTTGGAAAGTAGTGCAAATAAGGACTTATTTCCACCTCTCACCCACTTGTAGTCCGGAACGCAGCACCATTGCCTTGTTTTTATTGCATTTTTTTCCGTTTTCTGACATTTTAACCTACAAAATTTGGAGTCTGACCCAATTACATTAGTTCGCTCTTCAGCCGATTGAGGTCGTATGCAACAGGGCGAATTTAATGACCAACTATTACCCCACCACACGCTATTTCCTCTCCTTTTTCATTCCAACTTCGTATCAGCAACTGCGAGATGTTCGACATATCATTGTAAAGTTA
The DNA here is from genome assembly GCA_030522945.1 of Trichopria nigra. NCBI lineage: Eukaryota > Metazoa > Arthropoda > Insecta > Hymenoptera > Diapriidae > Trichopria > Trichopria nigra. Next base: position 141 of record JAPYZR010000356.1, on the reverse strand, counting down.
AACATTCAAATGGATACACCCTAGCCGAACAGCAGGACGGAGCATCGAGCCAAAAGGAGGTTACCCCTGGCAGAAGTCATGGTTTGACAGAAGTGCGGCACTGACTCATCCACCCGAGCTGCATTGACCTGTCGTGTCGGT
>JAPYZR010000355.1:0-37838 GCA_030522945.1 Trichopria nigra | reverse complement strand
ATTGTTGCAAAAACAAAATGGCGGCCACAGAATGAAAAATCCTAATATTTCTGCCTTTTTTATAGTTATTTCACGAACTAGAAGTCCGATTAAAATGAAATCTTATTTCAGTGGACAAGTATAATGCGACCGAAGCAATGGTTACCATTACAGTGGTTTCGAAAACAAAATGGCGTCTTACGGAACTAAAACCCAAATCATATATATGAGCATTTGCAGCTGTTATCTCACGATATAAAAGGCTCATTTGATTACTTTGAATTTGATCGGAACGGGTTACTAGAGGGTTTTCGGGGTCGCTGAATTCAAACTCAGTATCAAAAATGCAAAATTTATAAATGGGGGTGGGGAGAGGGGGTAAAATTTATTATTTCGTAAAATTGACTTTGAATTAGATCAGAACGGGTTACTCGGGGTTTTTCGGGGTCGCTGAATTCAAATTCAGTATCAATAATGCAAAATCTCGATTCTGTAAAGATTTTGAATGCAGTTTCGAAAATTTAAAGTTTAAAACAGGGCGGTGAAAAGGGGGAAACATTCAAACTGCGTCAAATTGACATTCAATTCAAATATAGGGCTGTTGAGCCCCTAGTTTTATTATTATGTTCAGCTAAAAAAATAAAACTTTATATATTTATACTTATTATTGTATCTGTTACAATGTTTAGGATGCACGTATTGCTGTTGTTGTACTTGTAACACATTTAAAGTCATATGATACAACTGTCATGATAATTATAAAAACAATAATTAGAGTATTTAGTGCATTACAAAGGTATAATAGATATTTTGAATAAATTAATTATGCAGCGGAAAGAACGCTAAGGAATAATTGCACGTCGTTATCAAGTGTACGCCGGAAAGTGCGGAAATAGATTGAGTAATTAATTACATGCACATAATATGTAGAGCTATTAATACTAGCGGTATCTATAATAATCGAATTTATTGTCATTGATTAGAGCATCATCTTCGAATATTTGTAATGGTTACGATGTTTCGGACAATGATTTTGATGATAACAATTATGATTATTTCTTTTTATCTTATACAAATTGTTGTGCGCTGGTAACAATGGCAGTATTTACTACCTAAACCTCATACTTAACATCACGATAATAGTGTCGTTTTGACGCGCAGAGTCATTCAAAATAATTATCATTATGTCATCAGCCGCGATGCTAACAATGGTGCGAAAGGACAATGATGTTCATTGAACATAGTTTAACATTATATAAATGTTAAAAAATAACAATAATGACAATGATGAATAATCAGTATCTTGACCATCATAAAAGCATCGTTAGCAAATGAGAATAAAAGTGATAACTATATAATCTGGAATGGAGAGGCGTGGAGCGACAAGGAGGAAAATGAGAAAATCAAAAAATACGATCAGGTCAATGAATGAAGCTAAGAGATAAGACAAATAATCTTATCATTGCAATTATTACGATGATGATGATGACCAATGATCGATTGTAATAATCGTAATAAATGTACTGTCAATGAATAACCGTTACCATTCTGCCTATAATGACGACATATTGATGAATTCTGATCCAACACTATTGACAATAAAATTGTAGTGTAATCTATGTTTATGGCAAAAATTGCTGAATCAATGAATGGCAATTATAACGATGAGCATGACAATAATAAAATGTTTTTGGCAATAGTACTGTCAAGGACGTTATAAAAAATAATATGATTAAACACTTCTGGCATTTTTCATTCATCATCATCAAAACCAACAAGTGTTAACGACAATCGTCACGGCATTGACTGTGGCAACAAGACCACTAATGAAAATGTAGGTATTACATGGTGACATTGACTACAACACTTTAATTAAGATTGGTGACGATTATAAATATGGCGATGTTTACGACAGTGACAATATTTACGGCTTGATCGGAAGAATATCGAATCCCACAAAAGCGTAACCATCAGACAAACAATTAATAATTACAAAAGAGACAACAAATATTTAAGAAATACAACTTCAAAAAATAAAAGTAGAAAGACACATTGGCCAAAGAAATCCGATACGCTAAGGCTGGGAACCGCACCAAGGCTGACCGTTTCGCACTGTCCGTGGTCCCTATTCTCTCTTTTTCTTTTTAGCGTCATCCTCTCCATCCACTTAGCGACTTTCGGTATCGTCGTCTTACTTTCGCTTTTGGCGTCGGCCCCTGCTATTTAACCCACCGACCCCTCCGATTCTTAAGCTTCCGTTTGTCGGCGTAAGAAGCACTCGGCGCGGAGTCACTAGTTGCTCTCAAGGACGATCGAAACGATCGTCGCCATCTGCCGCCTTGAAACTTTACCGACACGCGTTTTTTCCCTTGTTTTATGCCGGCCGCTTTGTCCTCTTCGCTGAAAAACTGCCAGATCGCACAAGTAATGTTACCACGAGTTCCAAGGGTGTTCGAGTCTTCTTTTTCGGCATTTAAATAGCGACGACATTTTCCGGTTCTCAGAGACGACTAATTTGCTGCTGAGATTTTGGATTTAACGTATGAAAAACCCTTGCAATGGGGCAAAGTATTTAAAATGTTTTTTACGTACGCAATTCGTTGTCGATTTCATCGACCGAGTACGGACAGTCTCATCGGTTACTGATTCTATGGATGTCAAGGTTAACGCGGTAGAAGAGGAATAAGACCAAAATATGCCGTTTTATTTCATAGCTTCATTTCGTTACGCATTATGAAAAAACATTATGTAAAATAAGAAATGACGGCATAATGTTAATCAAAACTTTAATGAATATAAACATTAATAAAGCGATGCGACTGATGGCAATTGATGGAATCTCGAAAACCATTTTAGTTGTAATATAGAATATTTGTTATGTACCCCTAGTAGAGAATGAGTCCAGTTTTTGGAGTTTTTGGCTAGTTTCTGTCCAGTTTGCTTTTTTCCCATGTTAAAGGTATATGATAACTGGGCAGTGTAACAGAAAACTGGACAGATTTCTACCAGGGACTTGTCTGCAACATATTACTAATTGAATCGATCATATATAATAATAGTCCAGTTAGAATCACTATTAATAAATACTGATAAGAAATCTGCTCATTACAGCAGCGCTACTACACTTGACCAAAGTCACTACAGACTTTTAGCACCGAAGTATTACACTAATAGTATAGCAGTATTTTTTTTTTGTATAAATCGGATAGTAAACAAAAATTAGCTAGCGGTTTTTCTAGACTGTTCGTAAAGATCTTTTACAATTTTGCTATGACTTAAGTTCACCTGACTATTTTTAAAATCGAACGAAATTATAGAAGAAATAATTACTGAGAGAAATGGGAAATGGGTATGGATGAATGAAAGAATTGTATGAATGTAAAAGAATGAGACAAGGGTATGATGTGGGGTAGGATACAATAGAAAGGGTGAACATTTAGATGTATGGAGGGAATGCAAAGCAGCGATATTCTTGGGGACGTGCAGAGAGCAGTACGAAAGTGTCGCGGGAAAGTATACGATACCAAGGTAGCTAAAAGCGAACGTGTTAGAATATTTTATAATCTAGCAAAATGCGAAATATAACTGCAGCGATGAAGTATTGTGTAGATGAATTTACCCTCGAAACTATAACCTTCCTGAAACGTTGCATCATGTACATTTGTTAATAAAAATGTTACTTTACACAGAAACGGTCACAATATAAAAGTTATGTTATCTCAATGTAACATTTCTGTAATAAATAACCATGATGCATTTGTTACATAATTTTTACTTGTTTTATTTTCTGGACATTATTATTGTTTTTGATACATTATACAGTGCACTGTAAAAAAAATACTTAAATTCAAGCTTTTATTTTTACAGTGTGGCATGGAATAAATTAAACGTCTCGGGAACAACCTAATTCCGATGTCGTTGGTAGCGATACTGATAATAATGAAGTGTAGATACTGTTAATTAGCGACAATGACGACGATGGTAAATATGATTTATGATGTTGATTATGATGATGATGACCATCGTCATCTACAAATACCAATAACAACAATAAATAAGGGAATGATAATAAATAGAGTCAATTCCAACTTGACCACATTTGACGTCGACTTATATATTTTCATATATATGTATATGTGTGTGATGCAGTTATTAATGATGAATCAATAATAAATTTAGAAATGTACATTGGTTTTTTATAGCCACATTTTTTGCAATTTCGTCAGAACTGTCCAATTGTTCACGCGAAATAGAGTAACGATTCCATTTACAAAAGTATAACATTTCAGCAATAAAAGTAAGAAAGCACGAACTGGCAGCAACATTTGACAATGCCGTCGTTTATTGGTAATTTATCGCGTCTGTCGACCGTAATCGATTTCGGCCTTATAGTTAGCATCCGTTGACGTCTCGTTAAACGAATTCGCGCTTGACTCGTGGATGCGCCTACACTTGGCAAGGCACGGTGTGAACTGCGCCCAACGATATTTGAAAACGCGTTTGCACGGACGCCGATCGTGAATAGAGGTTAACGAATGCTGGAAGTAATCCAAAGCGACGCGACGAGCGGCTCGCGTTATAAATACATGGATATGTATATCGCGATTCTCCGTGAATTCCAAAGGGAATTGGTGTTTGATCGCGTGTCTCTCAAAAATTTCACCACTGAGTCTATACAAGCTCGTTTGACAAGCGCATCCGCGGTAAAATTGATCGGCCATAATGACGCGACGTTCGGTAGTTCACCGAGTTTACGGAACAGATTCGAGGTGCCAAATTTCGCGGGTGGACATGTCTCATTTCTGTCGACTTTTGACGGGCTCTGTATGATTAATTAAGCGCAATTATTCAAATCGTATACGAGTATACGAAATCCTTTCAGAGCAGTTATTTTGCTATCTTAATTGCTTGTTGTAAAGTGGTGTCGCTAAATACAATGAATAAACTAAAATATGAAAATATTAACGAAAATTGATCAGTTCTATATTGAAATTTTGTTAAAATTGATATTTGAGGTCAAAAATTATAATCGCAACTCTTCAAAAATCATTTATAATTGGTGTACCACGTGTTCAATTTTACAATTGCACTTGGCGGTTGCAGTACTCGGTCAATGTTTTGCACTCAGTTGCATTGTTACGTCACTGTAAACCATACCTCATAACTCTAATTGTATGCATAATAGGAATGATTTCGATGAGATCTACAATGCAAAGCTGTGCAATAGTACTGCTCAAGGTCTCTTATTACAATTACGTATTCCGCATGCTTCTGCACTACGGCCTCACTAAAACCACTGCACTGCACTGCACTGCACTGCACAAGAGATACAATTCTCACAGTATCTTTAGGTTTAAGAATTGGACACAAACTTGCGATTGACAATTAAAGGGACTCTTTATCTGACGATAAGTTTGAAAATAACGTGGGACAGATCCAGGTCCGATATACGTAGATTCCGTAACTCGCTATGTCGGATTCATCGTCGTCGTATTCATGGACAAAATAGCGTTCAAAAAGTTTCTGTTTGGGGAATCGATGCGATGAAAGCGATTTGGCACTCTGTTTCACATGTACTGAACGAATTATAGGAACGAAGAACGCGGCGGTGACGGCGACGAGACGTCGACGGTGTACGATTCTAGGTGCTTGTCGACCAGGAAGCGAGTAATTTGGCCATCCACCCACGAGGTACCACGCTTAATTAAGTCTGCCGGGCGAGCAACGCGCGGGAAGCCGCTGATATACTCGCTTGATAAGGAAGACCCAAGCTGGTCGACAAAAAGCGGGCGCCAAACTCTTTGCGGGGCGAGAAGGCCAGTGTATGAAGAGATTGCCTTTGTCACCGGTGCACGTCGCTCTTGTACTTCTCATAGGGTTTACATACGAAAGTAGCTTAAAGTTGTTCGGACGACAGGAGTTTAATGCAGACTTTATTGTTATGTTTTTAAAATAAAGTTGACGAAATATACCGGTAATTCCAAATATCAGCTTATGTGGTAATCACGCTTGATAGTGCAATATTTAATTTTATTCAAGATTAAAGTAAAGAAAGATGGCTTACAGTTTCGGTGGTGTTAAAAGAATTGCATGAACAATGAACATCTGCTCTGGGCGCTGGAGGGTTAAGTAATAGATGGGTGGTTCTTAATCCGTCATGTTCGATGTTAATCTAAATGATATGCAAGTAAGGTAATGACTGCAATGACAAATGGGAAAGACAACATTGGCCATACATTACCAACAAATAGTAATGTCGTTAATGATTTTGACGCGATTCCCAACACTGATGTCTAATGATGATCATACTGTTTAACAGATAATATTAATGACAATTACTTTGTCGAAGTATTGAATTTGGTCACTCGAAAAAAAATACTATAGGTTTTTTCATCAAATGTGCACGTTTCATATCATAATGTACTTAAAAATGCAAAAAAAAAATTTATCACCCAAAATTTCCGAAAAATATATCGAATCTAAAGGTCGTGTTTTTTTTTTAATTGACCTATTAAAAGTCGAGATATCTACAATCTTGAACAAAATAACGTAATAAAGTTATGAGCGTTTGATAATATATATACAATTATATGCATATACTGGTATTTCAACTTTCAACTTTCAACTGTTTATGTGGAAATTCGAGCTTTCGCAGCTTCAAGCTGTAAGTATTAATTTACACATAATTCGAAATGCACCCACCACAGTAGCACACTTACAATACAAGATTCTACGCAAGAATTGTGTTTGTAGCATAATGGTGAACTAGGAATTGTCAACACCACAACAGAATTCAAACTGGTGTATATGCACCACATAATACTCATAATCAATAGAAATCTGCCACACACTATCGCGTTGTTCTATTTATTAATAGTTAAATATAATTCATTGTCAACTTTGAAAGAGCAGCCCTGCATGCGGCTCCAACCGAACCGTTACCACAGCTAAACGAAACTGTCGATGCATAATATGCTATAATTTCTGTAAAATGAGGACTGCTAACGTAATTGAATTGTCGATCGATAAATTTCATTCGAAATCTACGTAACAAAATTCCGACAATTGGAAATAGAATTACTGGAGTGAACCAGTTCCCTCGCAAAGATTGACATTATAATGATCAAAGTGAAAGATATTTTGGTGTAGTAAAATTTGTCAGGTATTCAAGCAAACGTGAATAATAAACCTATCTTGCGAATTTTCTCCGTTAATAGAGATTCTAAAAGGATTAATGCAATTCAATTATTGGAAGAATATTTGAATTCCGGAAAGAAGCCCATACTAAAAAAAAGAAGAACTAAATTTCAAAATGCCATCCTCTACATATTCTAATGATACATTCCCAATTGGTTTGTAGTATTTTGTTTAAGATATATTTTTCATTTTTAAAATTTATTTTATTCTCAGTATTTAAGGAATTTTCAGAAAGTAAAAGAATCATGAAAAATAAATATGATAGTATTTTTCTTACAAATTTTGAATGATTTTTGTACTTTTCACTTTTTATTACCCAATAGATATATGTTAAAATCTAATCATAGTTTCAATTTAGGAAAGCTCGACCGTTTAATAAAATACTCAGTCCCATCATGCATTCAAGCAGAAAGCGAAATCAATTATCATTAGTATACAATTATATACTGACGATATTTGTTTTTGTTATTTCTATTTATTATATAAGTATGTCAGAATCTATAAAAAAACTTGTCCACTTGTTTACAGTTTCATGGTGTGCGACGGAAAATTAATAATAAATAAATACATGAATAATTAATAAAAATTAAAGAATTATTCATAAAAATGACCTTATAACGATTGATTGTCATCAGGAACGAAAATTTGTTTCTTTATCCTTATAATTTAAAAGTAAAAATGAACTAGTTTGTCAACGTCGAATCTTTTACATGTAATCAAAATATATTTCAACATTATTACATGAATTCTTCCTAGATCTTGATAAACCATTGATAATGATTATTAATTTTTCTACCAAATTAAAAAGCTTACTCATTCTTGTTTTCATTTTATACGTCAATTTTTTATTCACTATTCACCCAATGAAAATTTTCAATTGTATTAATATTTTCTTCTTCTCTTGTTACAGGTGAGTTTCTTGTTGTTGATGCGTATATTTGCGTCCTCCTTGTCGAGCAATTCAACTAACGGTGGTTTGTAAGTTTCGAAAACTAAGACATCATCTTCATTTGAATTCAAATATTTTTTATATCCATAGGAGGAATGGTATGTTTGATTTGTGGAAAATTTGAAATAATGTTACACTATATTGCTTTTTATATCTCGATAATTTAATGTAATGGTAACATAACAATTAAATAACCTTAATAGCAAACATTCTGAAAAACATAAAATTCCCCTTTATACGATTATATAAAAAAATTGTCAGGTAATATAAGTAATTTCGACGTCACTTAAAGTAACTAGAAATAGTACTTTACCGATTGTCGTTCCATTATTGTTATTGCAGACCTGCCGCATTCTGTTGTCTCACTTCTCTTAAATTTCTGTATTCGAGTAATTACTAGCTTTTTAATACATTGTACTACTGTATGTTCCTATCGGACGTTCGTAATAAATATTCAATTTATTATTATTTCAAATAAAAAAATGTATTTTTACTTTCTGAATCATAGGTCTTTGGTTAAATTTGATAAAAAATAGCAAAACAAATAAAGCATACATCAAATTATTCCCGTTTAATTTTGAACCTATTTCCCTTATTTCAGTTTGAAACCGATCGTGACGATAAAGTAATTTCCTCGTCTATTAACTTTAATTAATTATCCATTCTTCATGAAATAATTAAAAAAAAATAAATAAATAAAAGTTTCTTCGGACAATATTCCCTTCGTATTTAAGATACGAGGTTACGTATGCAGCCGATTGGGAACGATCAATGCCACGACAGTACTTTGATTAAATTACACAGACTTCACTCTAGATTAATCGTGGTTTCCTGCACTTCTGCGGTGTCATTCACGACATTGGCATGCAAATGATAGGCAGACTATCGCTTCTTCCTCGAGTAATTAATCCGCGCACATCTCCAAGAATGTCGTGCATTCCGATACGGGATATATACTTTCACTCGTTTCTCCCGACCTCCAAAGGTTACTTCTTTACACATTTTTTAAATATTTCTTGCATAAATAATATTGGCGTCCTGTATTTATACTTATACATGCAATACAAATCTGAAAAGAATCTTAAATGGAGTTATTTGTTATAACATTTTACGATCTCATCTTGACATTTCTGATCTTTCTCGTAATGAAGTTTCTCTTGTATTACCACTATTTTATAATGAACACCGTTTCTTAAAACAAACAGGGATCAATTACAGAAAGACAGACACAATCCCTTGTAGGACGACACAAACCGGCAATCTTTACGATGATATGAATTATTTAGCAACTGTAACAATAGTAAACGATTTAGAGAGATCAAATATTGGGTTTTCTTGACTTGATAATTCAGTTTATCAGATATGAAAACTAGTAGTATTTGTACTGATCAATAATACTCTAGATGTTAATTGCATGAAACGATATTGTATATATATTGATGATAGACGCGACAGAGGTGTGAGCACTACGATCCATCGTAAAAAGGAACATTTAGTATTCACTAAATGTAAGCACTAGAAGTCCTATTACTAGGATATCTCGTCGTAAAGTGTAAATGCAAACGTAAATGTAAATGTTTGCGTTTGCGTCCGCGTTCAACATGAGGGATCCTAAAAGCACAAACAAAGGTGCAAATACAGAGGCATGTAACGCTCTCTATACTTCGTACTTAAGTACAATTCATCGCACCATCAGTTGACATTACAAGTAACATTAATACAAAAAATTGTGTGAAACTGAGGCAATCACTGTTCAATATTATCGGTGGCAAAAGTTATATTTCATTTAAATGTGCGTGGTTGGAAATCATGATCTTGAATTCGATGTCAAAGCTGTAAAGTCAGCAGTTTCCTATTTTCGGCCAGTTACGATGTAGCATCATTAATGCAAACTAATATTTGTATCCTAATAGTATATTTTGCAATAAAGTTAAAAAAGAAGAATCAAGATACATGCATGGACAAGTTTGTAATATTGTTGTCGTAGAAAATATTTTCGGCCAGTTACGATGTAGCATCATTAATGCAAACTAATATTTGTATCCTAATAGTATATTTTGCAACAAAGTTAAAAAAAGAAGAATCAAGATACATGCATGGACAAGTTTGTAATATTGTTGTCGTATATGAGAGAACGATGCCATATAGCCGATGTTATGAGAAGACGAGAACCATGCCGCCTATGGGTCGAATACTTTTTCACTGTCGTGCAAACGCCATTCTTTGTCAAGTCCATATATCGGACGTGCGCGTTTTTATTAAAGCAAATACGCCGAAAAATAAAAATACTTCTAGGAAGTGCAATTAAAACGAATAAGAACAAAATTACGTAATAGACAAGCTCAAAAAAGATAAAAATATACGTTAAAATAAGCCAGGTAACGTAAAAATACTTTCCTCATTGACTTCGCTGACATGAGAAGGTATGCGTTTAAAGTAGACGACGTATAGGAAAATAATCTAGCATTTCGACTAGTCGAAAGCGCAACTTTTCTTGATTACTACAAACGGGTTAAAAACAAATTTTTTAAATGATATATATATTTTAATGTTAGAAGAAATTCACATATGAACAATTTTGTGAAATTTTAAGTTTTGGAACCCACAACCAAACACATATGTGTACGGAATTAACAGTAGTTATATGCTGAGAAGTTTCAACTTTCAATAATTCAGCAAATTTTGTCATTTTCCGAAGTTCATTTAATTTAAGAAAATATTTATCCAATTTCTTTCAGCTTGATTCCTCGATCATTTATTTATTTTATATGAAACGTATAATATATACAAATAGGAAACGAATACATTACAAATAATTGCATCGAACGAGGCAGTATACGTATAATTTCTAACAATCGCGTACAAAATAGTATGTCATTTGTTATTAGCTCACTTGTATACATGCATATGATTTCACGCGTCATGTGCGATTCGTCCCATACTCATACATAATTATATACGATTACGTTCAATCTCATGTAACGACTATATTAGACAACATTTCAACGCCGTTGAATTAATGCGATTTCGTTTTGCGGTAACACACAATTCGAATAAATCCGATTACGGTCGAAAATTGATGATTATGTGCAAACCTGCATTGAGGCAGCGAGTTCATTTGTGATACATATGTTGGAACATATGTCCATAATAGATGTTTATAAATCGCATTTGTCTAAATACGAAACTCTTGTAAAGTCCTCACAGGACATCATACTAAATAATGCAAAAAGTATATATAAATAGAGTGATGATGATGAGAAACAGTAAAAATTTGGTAAAGATTAGTACACTATATATTCAGATTAATTTAAATTTTTCATTCAGTATTAATCGTTATTAATTTAACAATAAATTACAGATATATACAAAAATTATCAAGAAGTATATAAGAGGCCACAATATAGAAAAATGAAAAATTTTCTTCGATGGAATTTCTTTAAAAATAAGCAACACTTTTCATAAGTTTGGCTATTGTTATCACAATAAAGTTTGACGTCTTAGTAAAAACTATTATAGAGTCCGCAGAAGAGAAAAAAGTTATATTGTCTATTTTTTCTAATGATAACATGACATAATGACGTAAGTTACTCCAGAAAAAAACGTAAACAGATATTTACGCCCACGCGACTGAACCTCGCTATTTACAAAAGTTCACATGTCAACGGTCCGTTCTGCCCTGTTAGATAGAGACGAAGATTAGGAGCCTCTTTTTCGTCTGTTCCCCATGCACTAATTCAGGCTTGAACTCTATAACGTCGACCGGGTGCGTATTTCGGTAGGTGCATCAAATAGTCATTATTCATATACGGAAAGCTGACTCTGCGGTGGAGGCCTTCATCCAAATGTGAAAACACTGTCGACACGGACACGTGGCACTAATGAGCTGGGGATATACACAAAAGCACGCGCACCAATTAACGTACGGCCCCTTTATTTTCTCTGAAGTTGGATGCGCCATGACAAAACATAAGTGACAACAAAAGAGAATGAGCGACCATTGAATTCGTATAAAACTAAACAAAAGCATGCAAGACGATGTTTCTTCATTGGTATAAGTGTAAAACGACGCGATATACTTGATACAGGAGCAATAGTTATCTCTCGATGCCCTCTCGATTGATTAGTCGTGTCGAAATTGTATACTGATTGGTACAATTGGAAAAGAAGCCATTGTTACAGGGGTAAAATATATTCCCATTTCGAAAGTAATTTAAAGAAGATGATATACGAAAACTTACGTGCCTATATATATATCATTGTTTTCGGGAAAACTTCTGAAAATTATCCTTGACGAATTGTTGATATCAACTTATATATATATATATCTTGTTTCGTCGTAACATTTCACGATCTTGAATAAAAGATATAATAAAAGCTAATTTTAGAAGGTGTTGAGTTACAAGTAAGGATTCGAGTGTTTGGCCATTTTTATATTTTGTTTAAACAAATTGTGTGATCTGTTATGGTCTTTCATGGTAATATATAATTATCCATTGACTGTAAATTTATATAATGTCGCAAAGAGAAGAATTATCCCAGGTCGCTCCAAAGTGTTATTTTTTAATTTTATTTTAATTAAACAAAACTTTAGAAGCGTTTATTTTATAATAGTTCCATTGCTGAGTGTAAATAATTTTTCTTGATATTTTAAGAAAATCAATTCCACTGTATTGATCAGTAGACTTATAATGATTGAAATATGAACGAATTAAGTATGAGAATTAATTATTAATTTTCTCATCAAAAGTATAAAATGATACCTCCTACGATGAATCCGTAAAATCGCCGTATATATGACGTCGTCTATTTGGTTTTTAAGTGAAAGTTTCTGAATGAATGAACATTACTGTGATTTTAGTTTCAAGAAAATTAATTTTGAAATTTCTACTTCACTTTATCTTAGAGTTGCTTTAAACTATATGAAAATAACATATGTATATAATGTAAAAAAGTTTAACGGTAGTATCACTAAACATTTTCGTATGATTTTAAACCACAATCGTTTGTCAATTATTAAGTTTGTACGATAATTATTCTTAAAGAAAAAATAAATTCAAAAAAATTAGTGGCAAAAATAATAACAATGACATCTAAAACTACTGGTTTTAGTCAATTCTATCATGTGTGGGCATAAGCAATTGATTTTGTGACGGTATAAAAATATACATACAATGATATTAAATATTTAAAGAAACCTTAAAAAAATTAGGTAAAGCATACTATAAATAGATGATTCGTAAATTGTAATACTGGAAAAACGTTACAAATTGCTGTAAATAACCGGCGTGTGACAAATATTACATCAGGTGTTTGTCCTTGAATAAATGCGCGAGAAAAAGACTTGGAGGTTTTCCCACGTAACGCAATTATAAACGCAACGCTTATTAGGCGATAGACTTAACATCTTGATAAAACATTCTTCCACTTTAGTAATCGTGTAGATTTTGTATTTTTAATTTGCTTTTTAACCTGATCAATACCATTTGAATTTGACGGTATAGAACAAAAGTACAGCAGATATTTATAATAAGAGTTGTAAAATCTAACGATAAAATATCAATTTTTAAAGGTGGAAAAATCATTTGTGTTTGTTCGGCTTCTCATAATGGCCCACATTGATGTGTCATTTTGTTATTTCGTATATAGTTCTTTTTTGCCGTCAATTTGTGTCAAACTGAAATTTATTAGATTTAATTAAAAAAAGGGAAAGGCATTATTTCAATGAGATATGCTATTTGGGGTGCTCAGTGTTTCTTGGGAAATAAGGTATCCAAATTTTTCAATATTAACGGATATGAAACGAAGTAGACGATAATATCTTATAGCAATTAATAAACATATAGGAACAAATCGTTTAATCATGGAATTTCCTGCAAGATTCTGTGCATAATTATAAGAATTAAATATTTTTATATATTTACTATAATAATAACGGTATAAGAAAAAATATTTTAAAAAAAGTACATTTACTAAACGGAAACTATAATGAATTTTGAAACGTAACGAAAATATGAATAACAATGAACCAGGGAACGAAAACACCTGCGATCCCGTAATAAACTGATCTTCCGTAAGTACCGGATGAATATTTCCCTATTTCAAGATGTGTTTATAGCCTATAATCAGCAGCGAGTACGTAGGCATTATACGTGACAAAAGCCCGGCATTTTGCCTGTACGCCTGTGAAAATATAGGTCGGTATCAGCGAGTTTGAATGCCGTTAAACGCGAATATGGAAGGTTTGCATAATTATTGGTAGACTGAATGACGCAATCGGCGTGAATAGACGGAGGTTGGGAAGCCCTCAGCTTCCTGTCGAATGCGTGCCCTGCGACCTGTACGCACAATGCGTTATTGCTCGATTCCTAGTTGTGGAATAAGTGATAACACCGAGCAATAGCGTTTGGACCCTCTTCCAACACGGGATGGGTTCTGCCGATGAAATTGCTTCATTTATAATACATCCAATGCCTGCGCATCTAAACTGGTCCATCGCGAACGTTATTTTCATTGTTAAAATTAACGTTTTTTTATATCCCTTTCACATTTCGTTCAATCTGCTAAAAACAAAACTCGGTTTTCTGAAATTCAGGCATTTTTTTCACTTTTTTCCCAATTTCATTGTGTGTATACTGGCGTAAATAAAGATAATTAAATTTCACTCCAGTAAAACAAACGTTTTTTTATCAAAGTTGTAACACCACGTTAATAAATAATGATTACACATTACTCATATTAAAACAGCCGTGTACGAAGGTTTCATTCGGATTCGCGCTCGAATTCACTTTAAATCCCTCTGGCGAAAGTCCCGCGAGGTGGGCATTTAATTTGTTCGCTCATACATATATCATGCAAGTTCTTAAAACAGAAACCCGTCTCGACACCCGTCCGAGTATAAAAGTTCAAAAAGGATCGCGCGGCGCCGCCTTTTGGACTTTGCAATTCTGTAACTTCGTTTCATCCAATCAGAGCAGGCTTCAAAATTCACCTTTTGACGATCGATTAATTCCAGAGGAAGTCACGACGCAACGACGATAAAAAGACTAATCCACCCGTTACGCTTTGCTTTCACGACGTTATGATTCGCTGCGACGCGTTGAAACAGCGCCCGTACATACGAATGTGTATATATATTTGTTAGGACCGTCCCCACAATCTTCCAGCAAATCGACTACTCGTAAGGACTCTTGCGCATGAATATACTTAAAAGTAAGCGGATAAAACAAAATTTTGATCATTCGAATATGTATTAAGTATACATTGAAAGAAAAATCTTAATGTAACGTCACCCGACCAAACCACAAGTCGGAGTCCTCGCAAGTATGCCTGATGGGTATATATATATTAGTTTTGCCGCTGTGAGTATACGCTTTTATCAGCTTATCTGTGAAAGCAGCGGTAAACATTTGAATTATTAAAGCAGATGCTTGCTATCTGTGCTTCTTTGCTTCTGGTACGGTCCGTTTCCGTCTATGGCGAAAATGTGCTTTAAAATTAATGTCCTCAGATGACATAGGGGTGACCGGTAGGAAAAGATGTGCATTACGCATACTGCTAATATCAAACAGCGCTATATATCGATATTTTTAGGCGACACCTCCGGATTGATACATTTTTAACCTAGCTCAAGCTTATAACTAAGCCCGATCTAAAATTCAAATGAAGAATAAACGTTTGATCATTTTGTTTAATTTTCAATGATTAGTTGTTTTCATTTATATTTGTATATTTTTATTGTAAATCCTATCTTTGCTCTAGGTCATCTCAGAGTTTTCGAATGAACGCTGAGTACAAAAACATGCAATTTTTTCTTGATTTAGAAAGTTGAAATATGATAAACTAAAAATCATTTTATTTTAGATCGTGTGTTGGTTGATTAAATTGAAAACCGTTATCTTTCATCCATTTTAGAGTAAATACGGGGAGATTTTTCTACTATTGAAAATTAAAAAGAGCACTTTAAAAATTGCCGAGGAACAAAAATGGAGAGACTGGGAGATCAAGAGAGAAATGTTTTAAAGGGTTATATACAGTTTTGGCGGGCGAAATGAAAATTCCTCCAACGATTCATCTAAAACCCGAATTTACATTTTCTATTTTTTGGCCTAAAAAAATTTATTTTTTTAAATTAAAAATTCTTTCAATTAAAAAAAAAGTATTAATATTTGTTAAAGGTTAGCGATTAGCTATCATCATAATAAATCAGTAGTATAAATTTGGAGTTAATCGGGTTGATATTTTATAATAATTGCCCAGCAAAGACAATAAGTAACAATTATGTAACAAATACATAATGTTTCATTAATGTTACATAATTGTTACATTGTGGCTGACTGGGCGTCTTCACTGTAAAGGTACATTAAAAAAATCGCGAGATAAATAAGTTTCAAGTTTGTTTCTTTCGTATATTTAAAATTAATTTATTTGAACTTACAACGAGTCGTCGATTCTAGAGCCATATAGTATTTCTTCCGCATAGTCTGCAGCTTCTAAAACATCGATTTGATGCAATAAAGAAAACAACATATCTAATCTTGAAAGCATAATAAAATATTTGTTTTTAAGATAGGGATTTCGGGTATCGATTCTCATTAAGAGGAAAAGAGTGGATTTCAAAGAAAATCAAATTGGTATTAAGCAAGAGCAATAATTGTTCTGTCCATTGTCACCGATTCAGCGACAAACGACGATTACATTAGTAGTCGTATGCCTATGCGCGGCTTTGACAAGCAGATCGAAATCGAAGTTTAAGCGGGTCCCAGGATGATTTAACGAACGTTCCATAACAATAGGCAATTATTGCGGCGGACCATGCGAACGGGCGATTACAGCCAACGTTCTAGGCATAACACTAATGCGTCAGCGTTAATCGACAAGGTGTGACTCTTCTCAGTATACAATCCGAAAACCCGCATGCGATCGATTCATTCGATTTTATGCACCGCATTCAAGTAAGTTTACTAGCCAGCTTGTTCACGAGTCAAGATAAGTTCTTTTATTCCAATGTCGACTTTGTTATCGCAAGAACTTTATATTAAATTCACGATGTATGCTGTATGTAATGTCGATAATATCTGAGTATGTGATACGTTGTGTGCAAATTCTGCTGTAGTCGTCATCAGATGTAAAATGAAAAGACTCAACTTCTGGAGTAATTCCTACCTGATATTCTGATAGAAATGAAAACATTTTTTAGCTATAATTCTTAGACGATTTAGGTAATTATACTATGTTAACGGGATAGGAGAAATAGGAAGAATATATGTTCTTTACTCAACCAAGATTCATTTTTTAAATCAATAATTCTTAACATGTTAATTGTAAGTACCACTTTCTACCCTGAACTCTGTAAATTGAAAATGCAACTTTATGAATTTAAAAATGTTGATAGACACACTACCATTGTTTGGCAACGTCTAATCCTAATTAGCAGACGTATAAAGTTGTAAAGACTGAATACATAATCTTTGTAGAACGGTTTGGTCCGAAATTGATTCTACTTGTCGCATCAAGCAATATTAAGTCCAAATATTATGAATATAAGGAACCAAGTAAACTACGTGTTAGAAACTAATCAGAAACAACATATGACATATGTCTTCGCAGATCTACTGTATATTTACTAAATCTGACGAATTATCTGATTGATACTCTGGTCTTGAACCTATTGTACTGTGCATCCGAAATCATTTTTGCTTATTCTTACATCATGAGTTATTGTATTGTAGTTTAGGTTAATTACTATACTGTGACACTTGTTAACATGAATATATAGTTTATCGTTATCAGTTAGTTTGGTTAGAAGTGAAGCTCACCATAATACCGCTATAATTGGACCAAACATGATTTGAATACAATAGCCGCACTTGAAAAGCTAATATTATGGTATGATATTATATATATATGCATAGGGCATTTTCCGTGAAACGGACGCACCCCTGTATCCATTGTAAAAAAAATTTTCCGACAGTGACAAAAATCTTCATCACGATTCTAATTTCGAAAAAAACTCTGATAGTACAGCCAAATATGTCGGATCCAGTATATGGTGGCCGGAATGAAGAGGCTATTGAAAGAAATATTTTTGTCTTATATCTTATATTTTGTGTTTATATATATATATATATGTATATAAACACGAACACAAATCAGAAATCACGACAGTAACGAACGATTATGACTTATAATAAGTTCTTCCGATGCACTCTTATGGCGTTACTATATCAGAAGTTTTCTAATTTTATTCGCATTTTTTATCGAACGCCCCCACAAAATTTCCCTTATGTTCTTTTCTTTCTCTTAGATTTGCAAGGACAAACATTGAAAATCTCCAGAAAATATGTCAGAAGATCACGGATGCACAGGTAAACCGCGCGGAAAATCGAATCCTGCCTTATCTTCTTCCCATATATTTACGCTCGAGTTTTCTATAAGGGGAAAAAGGAAACGCAGCGTTTGAAATTGTAAGTAGATTCACGGCTCATCGGAGCCCTCGAAATAAGTGAGAAGAAAAGCGGGACTCGGAATAAATTTACTCGAAGCAAACACAAATATTTTGCAGCACAAAGGTTTCTGCGATGAAACTTGAGCTTCGTAACCACAGCGTAGATGTATAATCACCGACATTTTTAATCGGTGCTATTCTTCGGAAGGAAACAAAACAGCTGCCTTATTCGAGGGAGTAAAAAAGTGAAAGTATGTTGGAGGGTCAACTCTGTCGCAGACTGGCAGGTATATATGTCTAACAAGGACCGCCATATTGCGCAATGGCTTCCTACTCTTACCAGTATCCAGCAGCAGTAATCGAAATTCCGTGACGACGATATTACGGTCACATCTCGGCCTCGCACCGCTGGAATCGTCGAATGGATCTTTTACGGCCTTTCTCGCATTCGCGCGCTAAAATTCTACGTGCTAAAATTCTAACGACACTTTTCGGCGTTAAATTCGAAATAAAGCAGACTGACGTAAAGTCGCTTTTATAAGCGGAATCTGAAATAAAATTAAGAATTCACGGCGCGAGCTTTTCTTTAAAATTGTTTTACGTAAATGGAATGCGCGGAATTTCCTACCTTCTTTCATTTCTATGAAAATATTACCAATCTTTTCTCAATGGTATTCTATTTCAGCGTTCATTTGCCTACCGAGTCACGCGAGACGCTCCTGCGAAGGGGTAAAGTATTCAATTTACAGCGACGGTTTTCAATTTGGCCTAGATATGCAAAAATTGATTGCGTATCGTCCCGTGCCATCGCGAGGACCTTGGAGTGGCTAAATAACTTAATTTGATTACATCTGAGAGTAAAATCAAATATTTCAATTGCCTACTTATCGGCTGGCTTTCCCAATGGTCCCCAAGGGCCGGGAATTGGCGGACTCAAATATAAGGCACGCGAAGTTCATTCGGTCTGTCCGCGATTCGTGATTCTGCCAGATACTACCGAAAGATCTACAAATATGCACCTGATGGTCGTATCTACCTTGAAAACCAGTCTTGCCAACATTGGCGTTTAATAACCCTTGCTATCCATGGAGTGTTGTCTCTATCTCGCTGAATATGCTTTTTCACGGTATTTACAACGACGCCGAGTCACGTAAATTATCTAGCAAAACGACGGTACAAATAAGATTGCCGTCATTTAAACCAATTAGAGAATAATGTTATGCAGCTCTAATCATCGTGGCATGATATTTGACATATTTTTTTATCATATTTTTTATTGACAATAGATTAAATGTTTTTAATGATCAATTAAGTTGTTCAACCATTATCATCACTTATAAAATCACAAATACAATACAATTCTTATTGTGCTTTATTGAAAAGGAAGAATGGAGTCGGTTTCTCGTGAACGCATCCGGTCGAACTCGACGTGACTTCCGCCGTATCAGCCATGACGGTGATCGCAAAGAAGGAAAATGTTTTTCTTCCGATTCGCTTACTTCGTTTCTGCGTTTAGACAATGACTCATTGCACGTCTTCGCATTGACCGACGCTGCTCGTGGGGTTTGGTTCACTTTTGTATGCATAGAAAGGTTCTAAGAAAATACGTGGATTAATGCGTATATATATAGGATGTCATCGATAGATTTGCACATAGTAGACCGTATGCCCATGCTTAAATGAAGCTTCACAACAACTCGTTAAGAAAATGAATACGTCACATTTATGCCTTTACGTCACATAAAATAATGTCGATCATGCCTCTCACTCTTTCAGCACGATGTATTTTTTTTTCAATACATCCAATTAAGGTCATTAAATCACACCATGTCATCAAATTATCATGAAAATTTGTTAAATATATATTTAATGCGACAGTACGTCCACATTCTGGGCCTGATTCATATTATTCATTGCTATTTGGTCAATTTATCATTGGTGATGCGAATACATCCTCCTTCTTTTAATAAGTACCTTATTCGATATTTTGCCCTGCCTCTGAATTTACCCATTTCGTCGTTCGATATTGGAGCAATTGTGGTTCCACGCAATATACTCACCGCGAAAAACCCATTTTCGGGAGAATCGATGCATTCGAGAGGATATCGAGTGCAACGGCCGTTCCAGTATTGAGAGGAAGCGTGTTTGAGCCGATCTTGATCCCTGTCGGTACGAACCATACCTCTCTAAAGTCCCGTCAATCTTGTTCTCTCCGTCTATCATGATTTTCAGTGAAAATGACATGTGATTGTTAGGAGCTATCGGGATTACCGAGTGCTCTTGTCGATCAAAGGAATTATGCGAATGAAAGAGCATAAATGGCAGATTAATACTCTATACGCATTAATACACTTTAGACAATATTCTTTCGATAACCATTCTGTAAATCGTTTAAAATATCACATTTTATCGCATCAGTGGAGTCGAAATGGCTTAGCTATCATAATTTTTCATGTGTTGGCTCCCGCAAGTCGAATGAATCAAGATATTATCCAATGTAACATATCTTTTACCGTATGCCGTATATCAGTCTATATAATATGTTACGTTTGCCAATGATCAATTGGCACGGAATCAAAGCTCAATTCCGGAGGTTATTGGCTCTCGATTATTTTTCGGATAATTCCGTAGAGCGTTTTGATATGCTTAATTGATCTTGAAGCAGTTTTGCCTTATCACGTGCCACTGAAACTCACATCGACAAGTCCAGGTTCTCTCGAACAGCCGAATTAATCAGACACGACCACTGTTGGCATTCGGCCAATCGACCCACAGCGGACCCCGGTGTGAATTACTTATGAACTGAATGTTGGACGATCGAATGAAAAGGAGTTCGCATCTTCCTCAGTGACGACCTTATTCAATGTCATCGAGATCTGTACGAAAATGCTACGAAACCTTCTCCAACGGTCGGCAGGTGGGATTCTGTTCCGCAATTTCATTTGAAGCGTCATCAAGAGTTTTCAAAGGATTCCGAGGATCAGCATTCCAAGAATACGACCCTCTATCAAAGCTTCATCCCATTAGCTTATTAGATGAGGGCTCGTTATGTATATATTTAGAGACTGGCTAGGTGCATTCTGCCTTATCGGATTTTTCCAGACGGGTTTCAAGTTTATTTTCATGATGGCGTAAAACCATTAGATTATTGAAGATGTAAGCTTTTTGAGTTCTCATATTGACCGGCGCCTCTGCGATATCTTGCGACCTGAAAGAGAATATCCTTTGCCGGAGTACCGGAGAGTCGCGAAATTGGAAAAAAGTGACATTAATGTGTTTCAATCATCCGTGATGATCGCATAGATCTCTTTTTTTCTTTTTTTTCCTTGCAGAAGCTGATCCAACGTCTTACAGAGATAGGCACTTTTTCTGATTGATTGTTCTCCTAGTTAAATTCATTAATTTTGAATAAAACCCTTTTGCTACTTTATACATACACGAGAATCTTATTACACTTCTTTAGAATATATCGAATATATAATTTGTCGAAATGAGTAATAATCATTACAAATTACAGTGAAGAAAGGATATGGAGAGAAAAAAAGCAGCTCCTTATTGAGTAATTGACTGAGTCTAAAATTCGACGAAAATCTTCGTCGAGCAGGCAGTAGCTGGTATATCTATTACAAATCTTTGAACTAACGATCTACTTGAGGTACGATGCTCGAACAAGACTTGGCACGATGTTCGCTTTATCGAAGCCTTGCCTTCGTTTAAATTAAAGGGATGTGCTCGGAAATGGCAGTTTTGTTTGCCGCAATTTTCAGAATGTTTACTATCCTTAGCACTAAACAACGTTATCGTCGACAATGCCAGAAGCGGAGGTTGGGTCACGGACCACTTACTCATGAAAACACTGTACACATCAGTGACGTATGATGTACTTGCCGTATCGTTTGCCGCGGCTGGTAAGCAGTCCACAAGGGCGTATCGAGCACTTAGAAAATACACCTTATTGCAGTGAAGAATTGCGAATTGATTGATGAATTTTTATTACAATAACACCACTTATTCCAGGAATAACACCTTATTATCCGAGATAAATGTCCCACAACCTATATTAACCTGTATAGACTTTAAATTTGATTTAAATCTATTGAAGATAGACATATAAGAATATACATGTAACCGAAAGACTTTTGATGTTTGGTAAGATAATTGAGAATAATTAATGAAAAAACTCCCAATGTAGAAGAGTTCAATTTGTGACGCAGACAATCATACCATTGTTTCACCAATTACGTAAATCAGTAATTATTCGATTCATGAATGGTCGATCAGATGATTCACCTAAAAAATTACAAGATTGAACGTCTGTACTGTTCTTCGTTCTTGTTAGTAATTTGTGATTATTTTTCGGAATGATCAACTTGGATGTGAGTTGACCAAAATTCGATGTATGTACACGCTTAACGAATTGTTCGATTGTCTGAAAATATATTCTATTTTAAGAAGATCGATTTAACGATCTATTCAAAAAAGCTCGATGTCTATAGATAAATAAAAGAGCGCGAACTCTTCGCATTACCGAGAGACCCAGTTGCAGCGCAGTCGTCAATTGGCAATTAGGCGCTAACCCCGGGTCAATTTGATCCGTGCCTTCGGTCGATTCGGAGTTCACTCACGATTTCCACTAAATTACTTCATGTACCTACGCAACGCTAATGGCGATCCGAAGCCTGAACGTTCATTTTCGGCGGGTTGATAGTCACCCATTCGATACTCGCTGATTCCTCACGGGTAATTCAATACTTATGAAGTTCTATCATCAACCGTTTCCCTCGCCGAACCACATTGGCCGTGCGCAGCGCAAGTTAGAATTTGTACCTTTCGGAACGCCAATTAATTCTAATAATGAGAGTGAGTCTGCTTTAAGGGAGATTTCTGGTGACATTTTTTTCGGAAAATCTGAATATTATTTTCATTTTTTGTTAGAATATATATTTATACAAATGTCTCAAAACACTCTGCATTCATCGTTCTATCAGGACTCATCGTATTGTTACTGTTTAACAACATCGGAGTAGTTATTTTTCACCATATATGACTGATAAAAAGAAGAAAGAAAAGTATTAATTTCAGTTCTAGAAAGGTAAAATGACTCATTTCGATACATTTCAAGTTCAAGAAATGTTTCAAATGTAGTGAGACAGCTGCGACTCTCGAGTGCTCCAAAACATAACTGGCGCGTCGCCGGACAGATCATTTCAATTCTCAACTCCCCGCTCTATAGTTGATAATTCTTTTGTATTTTTGGGATTAGAAGGTATTA
The DNA here is from genome assembly GCA_030522945.1 of Trichopria nigra. Taxonomy (NCBI): domain Eukaryota; kingdom Metazoa; phylum Arthropoda; class Insecta; order Hymenoptera; family Diapriidae; genus Trichopria; species Trichopria nigra. The sequence continues at coordinate 13,994 of JAPYZR010000355.1, read as the reverse complement.
CCTGTACTGTGACAATGTAATGCTAATCATAAAGGAGATGCTATACTCATGGAAGTTGAAGATATAGATGAGATGTTCTTGAGATCTGTTGAGCAATATGGCGTAATGTATGAGTACATAGGAAATAGAGATAGCAACACTTCCAAACAAATGGTTGATGTTAGATCGTAAGGGGATCTTGTTGTTGAAAAAAAAAAGAATGCGTATTACATGTGAAAAGAGAATGTTAAACGTGCTGAAAAGCTAAAAAGTAATTAACCCAGTTAAAAAAAAAATAGTTAAAAATGCTTTCAAAGCTGCTGAAATAAAAAAATAACATTAGAAAAATAATTACACAGGGAGGGAATACCTTGAAGAACGCCACTCAAAAACACCTGAGAAAGGTAAAACTCTAAGTTTAACAATTTTAATTAATTCTACAACTCTATTAACTATTCTTATTAATTGAAAGTTGAATATTCATTTAATTCATTTCATATTCATTTAATACGAGGAATAAAAAGATTCGTTATTCGTATGGTTAAAACGCGCAACTGTCCACTGAAATCTATACCGCATGTGTTCTACGTAATCGAATAACTTGAACGACTTCTTTTAAGACAACCTATACGTGCCGTAGTAACTTTTGGTCCAAGCTGTACTTTATTGTTAGCTGTATAAGCTCTCGTGCCTCGTGCGGTACACTTCGAATAAGGCGTGTACACATTCCCGTATACCAGTGTGCGTAAGAGAGACGGGAGGACACGTACGAGCATACGGATTTTCACGCGCGTCCACAAGAGCGCACGTACGAGTGGGTCGACACTGGTCGCTCACACAAGGAAAATCTCACAACCGACATGGACGTTTTGTTACAAGTGATGGCAATTGTGTTAAGGGGATAACCGCTTGTGCCAATACTCACATACATTCTCATACAAATATACACACGCACAAGCGTACACCTATACAAACACCAAATAACGCACGTACACACACACACACACACACACACACATATATATATATATATATACACGCGTATCAAGATGATGGGAAAAGTAGATTTCTTTAGTGGCTCAGTATAATTATTCGATGAGCTTCGAACGTGACGAAACATACGTAAGTTTTCAATGTGTATATATTCAAAATGTACAGAATACATTGCTGTGACGTCACCAGCATTGTTATTCATCGAATCATGTTTCTCAGTTGAATGTCGATACGGAAAGGCTGGATTGACGTCCATTTATCGTCACGAAAAGAAATTAAGTAAATTAATAAAAACATACACTGACACAACCAAAATATATACCAGTCCAACGACTAATTAACAATAAAAGTTATTGGTTTACTATATGAAATATTAAAATTCATTGGCGGTAACAAAACAGATAGGAAAAACTTAATATACGTTAATTCACTTTAATAAAACGTGTTTGGTTTTGTAAAATATGATGTCACTGATGATGTCCCAAAAGTATTTAAAAATACTTTATCGATAACGGATGCACTTTCTTATTAAATGAGTCTGTTGAGATTTATGTGCAAAGTAAAATGTTACTAACTAAACATAGTTAAATGGTAAAATTAAACGTAATGCTATACCCAAACAAGCAAACGACAAAATTACTGCATTTTTGTAAAACGGCGTGAGCAAAAATTGCGAAATTAGAGTAGTGTTATATAGACACTGACTGTAGCAAAAAGGGGGAATGAACGTAAGCACGTTTCATGCGAATAAAGGGCAGATTCAAGGCCAAGGCTGTCTACCAATGTCGTGCCTTGAAATTCATGCCGCTGACTCCATCTGGTATATAATTTTTGTCCGAACGACGTGTGCAATGGCATTAATCTATAGATATATATATTTTAATAAGTCTGGCGTTTATGAATCTCAAACAATAAATGTTTGCAAGGCATGACGTAACATAAGTGAACCGATACCTATATTTATCTCAATATGTATATACATATACATATATTTTTTTTATTAATCAACATTTAAAAAAGAAATGTAAACTTTCAAACTTGACAACATTGGTAAATTAAACGCCAGCTCCATAAAATGTGTTACAAATTATATATATACGTTAATTAAATGTTAGACAAATCGATAATTATTGACAAAAATTTTAACTCTCTATATTTTTTAAAGTAAACATTGAGCAGCACTCTTTCAAAATAAGTTTTCATTACTTTAAGAGCGACATCTCATTCTCTCTAGAGTTATCTCAGAATCACTCTGAAAAGTGTTTAATTTTATTCTAGAAATATATCATGAAATTAAACCTTTATTTATTTATTTATTTATTTATTTATTATTGATATGCGGACAAAATGGCCCTTTACAAAATAGAAACGTAAAAACGCACTGAGCAACATATTCGAAAACATCAGTTTTCAACTTTAATATTAATATTATTAAAATTAATATTCTATAATATAATAGACACAAATTTGTTATCAACATCTTTATGAAGACAGTAATTAATTTTCTGAAATTTCCATAAAATCAAGCGTCATTTTCCACGTCATTTACCGAATATTTAGTGATGCCTTGATTATTTGTCAATAAAGTATTGTAATAATAAGTGATTGAAATGATAAAAATAGAAATAATTACAAATATTTGTTATCTTTTTTATATGTGCTGTATTAAACAGTGATAATTGTTGAAGGATAACATAAAATTTTAAATATGTTATTTCTAAATAATTTAGTTACGAATGGTTTTACTTTCCATAAAGTCATTTTTTCAGTGCGTATAAAGTGCATTTTTTTTCATTCTGTGCGTGAAACGAGTTTTACACTTTACGCACTGAAAAAATTACTTTACGCATTTACTTTACTCCCGTTTCGTGCAAAAAATATCGTATATGCGGCTCGTGCGTAACCTTTTCTTCCTCCCAACGATTGGCCAATACTCGCCACCAGCTTTGCTGGTGCCTCGTGGGGACCAATCGCTGCTCGTGAAAAAAGTACACGTTACGCGTTAGATCCATAATATACTATTTTATAAGCTATACATAATACCAAAAGTTAACAGTTTCGTGCATTTACCTACTAATTCAATTCGTTTAAAATTTGCATTTCGAATATCAACGTTACATTTTTCTACGTGTAGTTTTAATATTCTCTTTAACATTCAATTTATAGGATATTTTTCTTCACATATTGGATTATATATTTTAAAATTTTTTTAAAATATTTGTAGGACTTAGAAAACAATAGGAATAGAAATTCGATGTAATGACTAGTTATGTACTAATGAACCCTATATATATATATATCTTCGTCTATGATATATTTGCACTTACAAATAAAATTTACCCAGGTGCACCTGGTAGAAATCTGTCCAGTTTTCTGTTACATTGCCCAGTTATCCTATACCTTTATCATGGACTGGACAGAAACTAGCCACAAACTGGACTCATTTTCTACTAGGGACGTACCTCATCTTACAGTACATAAGAAAATTTATTTCACTGATAGAAAAGATAATTCAATTTTTTATTATAATCCTAATGTCATTACAGTCCGGAAAACTGAGTTATTTCGAATTCTAAACTCGCCAAATCAACAAATAAATGTTACTTTGTCGATTTTATCACATCACCCGTGAATATACTGGAACTATTATATATCTGTAAACCTATATACCTATATATATCTAGACCTATATTCAATCGTATAAAACAATTTTCATCAATCATCGACTTTCATTCTTAATCAGTATCGCCAAAAGCACACTCACCTGGACGATATGTTCCCGAACACGCCTATAGTAGTAATTTTTTATTCCAGCATAAAGGTGTCATTTCGGGATTTCGTATTGTTCAGCGAGGATCGCTCAACGTTGCGTCGCCGCCAGAATACTTAGCATAAAATTACATAAGAATGGCGGAACGTTATAACCAGCCACGATTCGGCCGTTCAGGATAGCGGCGGATGCGCGCCGATTGTAATTCAAATCGCGGTATGTGCGAGTATATAGGTATATATATACTGGCGCGAGCGAACAACAACTACATTTGTACGGCCGGTCTCACTCGGACGGCTTGGACCGACCGGGAAGAGGAAGACGCCACTACGGTTAATTGATCCAATTAAAATGGTTCTTTATGCCCTAGTGGAACCGAAATTACGGTTGTACCGCGCACGCGAATTATTACGTCGGAACGCTAAATCCATTCGCCCTCGCGAAATGAGAACAGCCGGGAAGATAAATGCGATGGGATTCTCTCGCTGTACGGTCTGATGTGAATAAATGACGTTAATGATTTTTACTTTTGATTCGGATCTCTCGGTTCTTTGTACGTTCCTTCAGACTGCGATAAAGGGCGCGCGCGAAGAGCGATATTAATTAATTAACGGCCGTAACTGGAAGATGGATAGCGTTCGCGATCGGCCCCGCCGCGTACCATCAGCCCCAAAGAAATATTCATTCGCATACTATATATTATGCGCTAGTTGCTTTTTTGACGCCGGAACGAATTTTTTTCCCGAATGAATTTGAAAAACTATAGTTTTCAAAGTCGACGAATTCATAAGGAGGATGAAAACGTTGATTATGCTGATTAAAGTTAGACTACATTTTCTGTTTCTTCTCAACTTGTTTACCACAGTGGGATCACGACGTTCCCTGCCTTACCTTCGTGTTGCTAACGTAGATTCCATTCCCGACTGAAACATTTCGTCAAGCAAATATTGATTCGGAATAGTTGCATCCACGAAAACTATATACGCTGTCATATGTCACAATTTTATTACGTGTTTTGCGCTAAATATTATCATGCGCATATTATTGTCTATGGTTGGAACGTTTTATATTATATCACAGATAAATATGTCCTGTTGCAGGGAAATAAAAATATTTAATAAATTAAAGGAGTTAAGGAAATTAAACAATAATTAATAAAAAAAGGATTTCAATAAAAGTTTTGCGTGGCAAAAATAGAACCTTGTTCAAATGAACCGTAGAACAAATTTCTTTAATTATTTACGTGTACTCACTGGACGAAATATGATTTGATTTAATGAACACGGCAAAAAATATTAATGAACATTGACAAACATTTTGTAACAACAGAACAACGCTTGTTTAAAATAGGCAAATAAAACATTAATAATAAGGTTTTAGAAAACTTAAAAATCGGAGTGTACATAAATTGATAAAATTCACTGAAATTGATACAATGTTTTCTTTTATTTTTGTTTTATTTTAACTTTACATCTTTTCCGAAACAGATGATTATAATCCCCGTACATCGAAAAAGGTTATAATTGGAAAATTCTGTTATGCATAAATTAAAAAATCTGAACATCCTATATATTATATAATTCTAAAGAATAAGATCAAAATTAAACTAACAAATTTTGAAAACCATTCATGCAAAATTAACCATTTCATGCAAAATTAATCATACACGGAAAAAAAAGTATTGTTGGGACAACCATACTATAGTTTAAATTATTAAAATATAAAAATAGAGGCAACAAAAATTGGTATACAATTCAAATATGCATACTATAGTTGACACAACCGTGCTCCTGGTTGACACGACCATTTCTATGGTTGGTCCAGCCATAGTATGGTTGCTCCAACAATACTTTGTTTTCTGTGTACGAGCAATGTTTTGGAAATACAGTATAACAGAAAAATATATAATCTTATTCAGCACAATAGTATCGAACAAGTGACAAAGAACAACAGAAAAGTACAACTGATTAAATCTAGAGATTCTGTGAAAAGAGGAAAATGTTTCGCGGAAATCAATAAATAATAATAATATATATATTATGATTTTATTATGTACTATTAATTACAATAATAATAATAATACATAATAAAATCATAAGGAAGTCGACTAATGTTAATCGATATCGTTTGACTGTATTGTTAAAAAATATAATGAAGCAAAAAATATAATCGAGACCTAAATTATTTTAATTTCGGTGAATTTATGAAAAGGCAATAATGACCAAACTGACTAAAAATGTAACGCATGCATATAGTAATAAATGCAGTAATAAAAATATAAAATACGAAATGATTTCGTTGAGTGGACAAAATCAGCGAAGATTAATGAAAATATCGAATAATCATGAAAGCGAACCAAATTGGAATAATTCGGTATCAATGTAACATGGAGAGTATTCAATGGTACTGCAGCAATTTGTAGTTACCAGAAATTTACAGAGAACGAAAATGAAAACCAGAATTATTAACATGAAAGGGGGGTATATCATTATATCAACGAAATTTTCCAAAACGAAATATAGAAATAATTCTAAATTTATTATAATAAAATAACACATATTTAAAAACACAAAAATTACAACAATTCGTGTATAAACCAAAAATTGTATATAACGAATGTATAAATGAAGATATAGCAATGGGAACATTTGCCTCGAAAATGTTAAAAAATATATATGTATAATAAAAAATGTCTATATAAAGCAACTGGAGAAAAAATTATCGGATGTCTAACCAGATATGTTCGCCCAACTGCCTGAGAATTTGTTATTATACAATATTTAGTTCGAACAATGAGTAATATTAATTATTCACCCTGATTGTTCGATATTTTGACAAAAATACCAAATAGAGCTGAATCGCAAAAATAATGATAATAATCACGATAAAGATAAAATGTAAAAGTAATCCGTTGAAATCGTACTTTCGCAAATGACATTTAATCACCACTCGACTATTTGGAAAAGTAATTATCACCTAATAACGGGCGGTTTAAAAGTTTCTAAAATCCCTACCCCGTTTACTTGAGAAGGTCTTGGGTGCAGGGAGTGAAGGAGTTCAGTGCTCAACGAACGGGGCGGCATGCCTGTTCGAAACTTCTCCCTCGCGTGCCTTTTCTCGTATCCGGCTCCCGCGGGACCATAGAGCTATGAAATATTACTCATTAACGTCACCGGCTTCGAAAGAATAAAGGCCGATATAACCATTGAGCATGCGTCGCAACCACCGCGTTCGGTCGTTTATAAATTTGAAAGATAACGACGCAGTACTTTTAATTAAAAAAGCCTTCCTATACCTGCTGTTGAGAATTGTGCTAATACACACACACACACAAACACACACACACACATACACACACACCAGTCTAGTACGAGCTGGCCGCCACCACCACATCGCGGTATAGGGGATCCATTGTAAATTGCATCTGCAGCGGTCATTCGGTGGCAAAGTTTCCTCCCCTCCCCCTCCACCCCCTCTCTCTTTCTATCATAGCATTTTTACTTTTACGAGCAGCCGACAATCGCCTGCCTCTGTGCCTCATTGTCGACGAAGCGAAGTTTGTTTGACAACGATACGTCGCGCCATTACCAAGCTTTTGCGAATTGCCATTCGCCCGTTCGATTAGCCCGTTGCTTCCAACTTTCCTCGATGGCCGTATTTATTTTTTATATCGCAGGTTAGCCGATGCTGCGGAAGTTTTAATTGATTTCGAGGTTTCGTTCGTTCGAATATTTCTGACGGGGCATTGATGGAAAACTTCGGGAATAAATGAAGACTTTCGATACGTGATTTTATGTTATTCCCGATGACGACGCGCATATGACAGACACACAAAAGGCCGACGGAGTTTCGAGCTTTTCAAATATTCATAAGAGAACTTGTGGTAATTTATAGATAAGGCGGAAAGTGCAATTATTTGACTTTCGGATGCGGATGACGTATGTCGGCTATGAGAAAAAGATTCAGTAACAGTTCTATAAAATATTACATTTTTACGGAACGTGGATTTCGCCGATGAACCTTTACTTGCTTTATATGCCCATCATATTTACCATCGTTACAAACAATGTGCACATTTCGTCGTCGTCAGTTCAGAAATTGCTTTGATTATCATGCGTTAGAACCAATGTTACCTGCTGGTATAACTTAGGTAATTTTAATTGGTCTAAGCATTGAGTGAGTCAAGTGCACACTTAATCAAGTTGAAATGCAGCGATGTGTTTTCTTAGGACTCGTCTAATTATTCGTTACTTTACTAAATCGTACTGAGCCGAAAGCAAAGGAAGCACCTATTGTATAGTATCGTATTCTACATACAACACGTTCAATCGCATTATCTAACTTCATACGGATATCAGAGTTGATACAAATCATTCAGTTTCAATCAATTCAAACTTATATAATCTAATATAAATGTTACGTATAATATTTTATATACTCTAACTTATTAATTGAACGAATTGATGAAATTATTGACGATGTTCGTTGCAGAACTATCCTGATTAGTTATTCTTGATCAATGTTCCATTAGCCTATAATAAGGCAACTCTTATCAAATATTCTTGAAGACATGTGTAATTACTAATTAGCAACTTTGAATTTACCAATTCAAGGCTCAAAAGTCTACGAATACTTTTTCTAAATGCTGATGCTACATTTGTGGTATTAAAATAACCTTTATTGTCTAACTTGCCCAATGCTTGTCTTGCTAAGTAATGGTTAATCCCAACTTGTGATCAATATATATGAAAATTTTGCAATTAAAGTCAATAGGAAACGCCATAACATAAAAGGTTCTCTCCGGGTTCATGGTGTGATTTCTATTGAGATCTTGAGTACAAACATGATTGATTTTTATGAAAATTATAGAGAGAATAGAAGGATTTATCACGCATGACGTAGTATATCTGACTTATTTCAAAGTAAACTAAATGAAAGTTTGACCATGGCTGATTCATTAATGCCTCAATGGTCGATTCTTCCGTATGCCTCAATTTTCTTGGCTAACAATCGACCAATTTTAATCGACCTGCCCACTTAAAAAAACATCTTGATGATATGTCCAGAACATTTCATTTGAGACATTGGTATTATGGAAATGTTGTCAGGGATATTTTCAATGTTGCAGTGGTATTCTTGCTGACACGCACGATTTTCTCTAGATATGCTTGGGACATTCTGAAAGCATTTCCAGGATATTCGTGAAATATTTCAACTGTAATATTCAGTTGGTCCGTCATTGTTTTGGGCTTAACAGTATTGCCTTCACAGGTCTAAAATTATTTGTTATACATGGGATCGTTGAATTGTTCGACCATTTAAAAATAAAAATATGAACAATCTGCTATAACCTTATTATAGCTCCTGATTAAGAGTGTAGATGGAAATGATCGTCTTAACTAAATAAATGGACTTGCTCCACATTATTGTTACAGATGGTAATATCAACGTGAGGTCTCTGCCCTATATAGCATAAGTTACACAATAATGTATACAAAATCATCCTATTACAAAGTTTTGTAACGAAAAACGAAATTAATTACAACTTCCCGCAAGAAGTAACACGATAACACGCGATTGTTCGCTTAAGTTATCTTACTCCTTCTCATCTGGCCTTCACTGCTGATTACGTCATGATCGCTTACATCTATATTCCCGCATTCTCCCTCACAGTAATAGGCTCTAAATCGTTTTCATCAACGATCGGATGATTTTTCATTTAAGTCATCAGCATTTTAAATACAATGCGTCTGCTAAAATTTGATAGTGACGGAATTAATAACAATGTACGGGCATTTGTGGATTTTACTAAATAATTGAATTAAAACGATTCATCGCTTTTACGCGCGGCCTGCTCGTGGTATCTGCCCTGCTCGTCACGTATCCACGTCGCAGCCGGTAACGACACGCGCGACTGGTTGATAAAACGTACAATGCAAACGCGGAGCAGAGAAATGTGTTGCACGATTCACGAGCACCTGTTACACAGTGCGGCTATATAACGGCCGAGTCCGGCATCACTGCGCACAAACTGTGCACAGCCGTTTTAGACTGCGTTCCTCTAATCAGACACTGTTTGCCATGGCCCGGCGAGAGAAACCTAAAATTTTACTGCCAACAGCGCTCAGTTAAGCTGTACTGACGCTGCGGAAATTTGTTCCCGGAGAAACTGCTGGGAATTAGCTAGAGCCGAGGAGCTACGCGAATTTGGTAAGAACACCGACGGCTAGATGGAATGATAATGGAGTCCTAATGGCTACAACCTTATTGGACGATCTTATATTACGACAAACTGTACAAACCAGCTATTTGGTCTAATTTCTCGAATTTCCGTCTTGATTCTTTAGTGGATTTAATGTTAGGCTTGACTTCAGGAGAGTTGAACATGATTTAAGAGCAAGAAAGCTTTACCGGTTTGTACATGGAGCAAATGCTAACGCAGCAGTAAAGATCATCTCAAGTACAAAATGAATCACAATAAGAATTACAATATGGAAATCTGCCCTCGTTAAAATAGAATAGACTACAAAACTACAGTATGTTTACAGAATATATAATCTACACATTTATTATGTAGATTGAACGATCCACTGCCAGCGTCAACCGAAGATGTTAAAATAAAGTAAAATTCGTCCTTCGTTCTATCCGATAAGATGAATTCATTGTTTGAGACGTACCGTACGAAAAATTACTGTTTTGTCCGAATTGACTAAGTAAGCCAGTCGTAATTAATGATTAACTATTGAGTTCTAATGGCTTCATAGTAAATTCCGACATTACTAAAAGAGGAATTAGAGGTACGTGAATAGTTCTGAATAGTACCTTTCCTTATGTGCAAACCGTGATGTCCATCTGATGAGATAATGCATTAAATGGTAATGAAGACTAAACCCTGATCAGTCCTTAATCAGGAAAAAAAGCAGCGCACTTCTAACGTTGATGAGATGATAAGTTATCTAATGAAGATTGAACCCTGATCAGTCTTAAAACGGGAAAGAACCAGAGCCCCTTTAAAATATGAAGAATTATTATTCAGCTTGCATATGACTATCCCTTACATCGATTTGTGCTAAGTGCTAGATGACACAAGGGAATGCACTACTGAGCTTCCACAGGTGATGTCTGACTCGGTTCTGTTTTAATAACATTTAAATCTCATCAATAATTTATAATGTCGAAGAAATTTTTGTAATGTAAACGATTTTCTTCATAGAAAAGGGTTTTATGATTAATTTTTATTTTTCAGTAGGGATAGAAGTCATGGAGTGCCACAGTATAGGCTTAGAAAGAACCAAGTAACTTCATCCACTTTCTTACTTGTATACGTAATTGACAGATGACGACGACGACGAATGCCATAAAACTGTCATAATTAAGAACAGTCCATAATTTAATATCAACACCATAATATACTTTTTCCGGAAACTTTCCTCGTGAGTTTAACGTTTTCCTTTCCGACAGCTCGAACCAGCCAAATGTCCGCACGTTTTTGAAGCAGGTGAGAAGCGAGTTTTAACATCATGAATGCGAGTATACTCGAACTAAGTATCGTGGTAGCAAAAAATATGCGTCCGTGAACAATTTCAACGTCGACTTCGCTCATTCCTGTAGACTGTTCTGGCACCTACATCAGTCGTCGCCGATTATCGCCGTGACTATCGCAAAATGCCGACTGCATTTTCTGCGCAATAGAGCGGAGTCGTTAAGATGAATTCGTTGTAGCTCTCGTGAATTCCTGCGAATTAATTAAAGTTCCGGTTGTAAAGGAGCCCGCTCGAATTGTGTAATGGAGGACAGTCTTTTTTTTGCGACAAAACGGTCGTTTTCATAAAGCTCTTCTATGCCGAATTAACGTGTCTGCAAAAAAATATTATCTTTAAATAAAAACTATATACATTATTAAACAATAATGAACATTGTTCAATTAAGAAACAAAAAATAAAGGCAAACTTGAAATATATTGTACTTAATTATTATACATATATATGTATATATGTGCAAAGCATGAACATACGTATACTGGCATTATACATACGTATATAATTCGGGTTAATAACGGGATGATTGTTCGAATTATTCGACACACAAATCCTATTGCATTTTATGCAGGTATCATTTATGTTACAATAATACTCCGAACACAAGATGTAATTCTTTTTTTTCAAACTAATTCGGATATATTTTTTGAACAGTTTCTACTGAAAATATAGGCACTGTTATGGAGTTGCATTAGTCGGCACATGATACTCTATGACACACTATTAGTTAGGTAACCATATAATCATTCTGGATTGCACATTGCACATTTACGATATGGTTTATCAAGATACAAATGTTGTGGACCACATATCATTCATAAGTATTAATAAGTTTAAATCAGTCTTTCTTTGGTTTAAGCAATCATAATTCGGCTTCGCATTAAAATCGATAATTTGAATCTCAGCGCATACATTAATGATTAAAATATATTCAAAAATATTGCATTATATAAGATGTCATAAGAAATAGCGTGCATGCAGCAACCGCAATCAAATGAATACGTAAATATATTTGTATGGTGAACTCTACGGATCTAACCTAACATTATGTCTACATCAATTTCAGTAGGGAGCGGCAAAATATTAATTATGTAAAATTTATCGAAGACTATTTTTTATGCATTTTTTTTTTTTTTTAATTTCTTATAATATTTGTCGTCACAGTATCCAAGGACTTTTGGTTGTGCGCTCCATCGTTTTTCGGTGAAATCTACGTGCAGTAAAAACTTTTAAATGACTGTAGAGAGACCGACACATATTGCATTGATTAACGAAATAAAAATATATTCAATTTTCAAAATGACTTCTTTGAATCGTATTTTAATTACCATAAATAGCAATTATATTTTATAAATTCAATTAGAATATAGATTATAAATAATTCATTAATATTTTTGCTTCAATATCAAAAGAAGGAAACTAATTTATTTTATATTTTTCTTTGTTTTAGGTGAGTATATATTGTCCGAACAGGATCATCCGTTTTCCCTCTGAAACATTCGGCAACTCGGCGACGGGTGAGTTAGGGTCGTAAGTTCGTAAGAATCTTAGTTCGGAGATCAGATAAGTATCTTTGCGGACAAGATCCATTGATTGGCCTGGCCCTTGTTTGGCTGCTGCTACGAGACTACAAAGACTCGACAGCTGATCGAATTATGAAAGTTAACCGCCAATTAAGCCATATCCGTTTCATCATTTTATACTGTTCGTGCTTTTCCCTCGTCGTTCATTATTTCTATTACTCTCTGAAAGAATAGTCGATTCAAAATGGTTAAATATTAACATTTAGTGTATTGTACATTAAATGTTAATTTTTAATGATTATTTTTTTATTGTACAATATATTATTGTGAAATTATATTACTTTGAACTATAAAGTTGTGATATTTTTCTAGACACGAACATCAATTGTAAAATGGACGTAAATTGCGAATAAGTCATGTTTGCAAAAATAAAGGTCGTGTTATGATTAATGATAATGGCTATCGATATATAAAGCGAGGATATTAATTAAAATTAATCGAAATTACTATATATTGATTACTATATTATTTTGTTTTTGCAATATTAGAATATATTGCAGATGGAATTGTGGGAATTTTATTTTTTTTAACTTGGTCGTAATTTATTGATATTGCCTCAAGTTTCAGGGAATAATTCAATAAATATAAATATAAATATTAAAAAATTAATGATAAAAATCATCAAACATAAACAACTGTTATTTAAAGTTGACAGAAAATGAATAATGAGCCTGAAAACTAGAAAACACTCAACACATAATATTTAGAATTTCTTTCATGTCCACCCTCGTTCACCCTTAAACTCATAATTTAAAGCGTTCATTATATTATACGCGACCTATTACATTTAAACTCCGTTTCCGTTCACTCGCGTCCTTATAGCAAATAATCGAATGCTCACGACAATAATTGGACATCGACCTTTTCAATGTACAGTACGCTCGTTTTGCACTCCAAACGATTGTGCATGCCTCCGGTTTCGTCGCCATCGCTTTTGCCTCCTTATATATGTCGACCCGCTCAAAGCTCTCGTCGTCGGTACAAGCGACACGTGCTTTTCTTCAGAAAAGCTTCGAACGAGATTCAACGAGCCTTTAAGGTGGTTCCATCGAGCAAGACGTTGATTCACCGTATGCTTGAAACTTGGCATGTAGATCATTTAAGGCATCATAAATATCATACTAAAATTTT
>JAPYZR010000354.1:0-63990 GCA_030522945.1 Trichopria nigra | reverse complement strand
GGCCTGGTTTGTAAAGGTCCTAGAAATAACGACGATACGAAATAATAGGGAAAGTAGAAGCCTTACAGAGATGCATGAGGACGCGACTAGAATCAAATTGTTGAAAATAAATTAACGCGGATAAGAGATAACGACGATAGATCTGACACGACGAATTTCGAACGCCGCATGATTCGCTTTCACAATGTATAGTAACTTGTTGGTTACGGACACGGGTTCGGATACATCGATTCAATGAGAATCATATGATGGGGACTCCGAATTACGACCAGTGCCGGCCTCAAGTGAACAATTAGAAGTTTGAAAGTTAGTAACGCGGAAAATGCCCGGATTCGGATACATGGTGACTCCGAATCGGGTTGAATCCAAATGACTTGAAACTAAGAAAAATCGTTGTCGAAAATCGTTGTCGACTCCAATTCGATAATTGGATACATCGATTCTCGAAGTTTAGTACAGAAGACGAAACTCTTTGAACATTTGAATATACGCACCAGATCAACGTGATCGTCATGACAACGACATTCGTTCGTTATCAACGGACATTATCTTTGGACCCTCTCGACTCTCTGGATGGGTTCTACTTTGTCAACTGAAATTCTTATGATATGGTGCATTTGCTTCTCAATAAGGCACTTCAGTTCACAAAAGACGTTTTTAAGACGTCACACCTCTGTTGAATAGTCTTGAAATTTCGTCAAAACTCTTTCTTGAATTTTCAGTGTAAATCTGTTTACTTTTAGTTGAAAAAAATATTCGAACGTGCAACTGAGTAATACAAAATAACATCAACCCGTACGTAACACAATTCTATAAAAAAAATTTTTGTTCTTACCATAACAAACGATATAGTTGTGTTTTATTTGAAGCTTCGAAAAGGTTTTTGCGAATAGGCAATAGAGAACTTCTAGATTCTCTGGTCAAACATATTGCAATAGTGTATATCGTATGTTCCACATTTAATAATGTTTTTCTGATTCCAAGAGATTCTGAATAATATTCGATCTACATAATCTTATGGTCACCAGCGATTAAAAATGAATGAGAATATGAAAAATAGGATACTTGAAGATAACGTTCCAATAAAACAAGGATCTCTTCAGTGTCCTGGCAATTTAGAACGAAATTGAGAGTGTAGATAGTGGCGAGAGAATAGAAAGCAGTAAACAGCAGCAGATAAGCGAGGAAGATGAGAACCAGCAAGCATTAACAGCCTTGTATTAGTAGGGGGACAGAGAGAAGAACAATAAAGGAAGCATGAAGAGAAAGGGGGAAGAACGAATAACACAAGCTGGCTAAAGAATAGGGTACACGCGTTACATCATAACCTCCGTTTCTACGCATAGTGAATATTGAGGAAAGATGGAAACATGTACTAGATGTATGTAATGATTTGATGTATGTATGTATTAATAAACCTTGAATAATTTAGGCTTAATGAAACAAAACGTTATTAAATATTATTTGTGATGACGGATGAGATAATTATTGATAGATTTTACAATTCAAAAGAATTTATACCAAAATTGTAAAATAGCATAAGATTTGACCCATATTTAATTTCAATTAATTAACCGAGTATAATAGTAACACATTTGGATCTTTAAATTTTCACTGCGACACGTTGTGACCTAACCTAATTAATCTAAATAATAAATCTGCCTAACTAAATAATTGAAAACCTTAGTTTAAAATACGATAGTATTACTCAATTTCATGATTTGGCACATTATATAATGACGATTAATACTGGAAAATCGAGAGAATGTATATGACAATAAGTAATTTAGAATTAGCACTGAAAATGGCGGTAAGAAACTTTTTAGAGTATTTGCTTATATATTTTTTAATCAGTTCGGTGCAAAGAAAATGTAATATTTATTAGGCAGCAATACGTAAGTTCCATTAAACAACTCATTTTGCGTTATTACCCAGAAATCACGTTTTATAAGATATGACATTTGTTTTATACTTATACGATAGATGAATTTATAATTTTCAAAATTGTGTCAAGACTCGCAGAAGGAATCTGGATTACAATATTCCATTATTAATTACTGCAGTGATTTCAAAAGGAAAGACAATGGATAAAGTTAATTGGAAAATTGGACGATTTTATTAAATTCGCTTAGACTTCTCAAGAATCCCATGTATTATCTGTAAATTCCAAGCAGACATTGCACGCATTCTTCAAGTTCGAATCTAAGATGTCGAAAGATATCCTTATCGATTTAAGTTTACTAACTGATTTTTTTTTCATAAATTCATCGCTAAAAATTAATACTAATTATGGTAATTCGTTTTTCTAACTTATTAAAAAAAGGTTGTTAAAGATTTCGAATATACTTACTAACGTTCGACAAATATGACAGATATCAATATTAAAATGATATCAGTCATAATCAACTTAAAAATGAAAAAAAATTAAGCAACGAATATAAGACGATAAAAATTCACAAGTTGAATTTAAATATGTTCGTGCGATATTGAATAAATTCCATATATTTCGTTGACTTTTTATTTATGTAATTTATTTCCATTCGTTGAAAACGACGTTTTGAGGGCATACATATCTTGACCTATGCAGAACTTCAGCTCTATTTTTCAAAAAAGTTTTCTTCTTGAGTATTGACATTATTTTTGAACCTACTTTTAACATTCTACTCCCGCTTCATTCAGTAGTGTGCTCATTTTTGAACTCTTTTCCATTATTTCAAAACTTTACGGAAGTATATCGAAACGTTTGTGACTTGCTGAATTTATTTTGATAGTTCTTTCAAAAACATGTATTTATATCGAAAATAATTATTAAGCTATAATATATATTTAAATTATCTGAAATAAATAAATCATGAAATGTTATTATTTAACATAAAAAATCATTTATGTAGAAACATATTGCATTCGGTCATACATTTATTTGCATCGTACTTGATGTTATGATTTTAATATTGGCAATACAGAATGAAAACTCAGTATTCCGGAAATTCTTGTTTTCGTGAAAATCATTTTGCATTATGACTTCCGCGCCGCATTGGACAGATTTGAATATTTGAATTTTGTTAACAGGAACAGCCAGACTGATCTCGATAATAAAAAATACGTACGATGATAGTGCAAATGCAACATAAATAGAGTTGTTGATACGTAAAAACATCATTTCACATTACAGTCAATTGAAATGTACATAAATATCAATTCAGATTTATCAAAATCGTTTATAAAGGGCTTATTCGAAAGGATGTCATGATTTATAAAACACAACATAGGACATTCAGGAAACGAATGGTATACAAATTATTTAATGATACTTATAGATAACGAAAATATAATAAGTTCACTTTTATAATTCGTTGATAAATATATAATATAATATAGAAATATGTAAAAGTCAAGTTGATGTATTTAAATAATAATGTAATGACGTATGATGTATTCTGCATGCTGTAAAACTAAACAACAATCCATTTGTCCAACGACTTGCGGATTGGATCTGCATAAACACTCGAATAAGCAATATATAAAAAAAACCGATATAGCACTCTCCAGTCAAATTCATCAGTACTAAATTATTGTCAGCAAGTTTCGTAAAACATATATTAACGTAGTTACACAGTATATATGTATTGGTTTTATGCAATGGAGGTATTAACGGTGATATATTAGTTGCGCAATTTAGTAATTGATTTGAAAACAGATAACGGTTTGCTATCGATTTTCGCAGACAGAATGAGGTTATGAACAACAAACTTTGAAAAGCCAACATAAAATTATTCACTATGATTTTCATAACAATAACTTCGTTTTAAACGTAAATAAACGGTTAGTGAACCAATTCGTCGATATCTATTATCGTAAACCACACTTGGATATATTGTAAATGTTTTGATGTCAATACATTTACAATATCACAGACATATGTATAAGTGAACAGAATACATTTTTATGCACGTATTTATATAATTATCTCATTATTTGTATTTGAGTAAAAAAATATAGTCTGTAAATTATTCAATGTTTATTTTTAACGCGTGAAGTAAACATTATTACATCCTTAGAACATCAATATTACAATACACGCAGTATGTATGTTACTTAATTGTACCGTATTTGCTGTTAAATATGACATAAAATCACAAGTAAAGTTCAAGTTATACTGCATTTGACAATTGTTTCCAGGTGCTTGAAATTTAACGATTCTAAATTTCTGACTTCAAATGCTTAACTTACCGGAAGGGACTTATATAAAGATTCGGAAAGACAATGTATTTTCGCAGTATATGATCTACTGAAATTTCACGAGTTTGCTCTTCATTTCCGCTTCGACATTTTCCGTAATGAGTTCCTCCTGTATAAAAGTCGATTTACAATCGACGTTCCACGCGTGGCTGAGTTGAAGACAGGGAGGGTACCGAAGAAAGTAGAAAGAATTTCCCGAATCAGTTGTCGATGTTTGCACTATTTCAGCTTGAACAAGTTAAATAAATGAGCATGATTTGCGTACGCAATTACGTTAGATGTCAAATTATTGCTGCTATAGGAAATATATAACGATTATATCAGATGACGAAAAATAATAATATATATTGATAATAATTAGGAGTCCTGCAAAAATATATGTAAAGTGGAATATAACTGAAGATTTAAAAGGAAGAACACTGTTATATATATATTGATTTACCAAGAAAAGTCTTGTGTATTTATATTCGTTTTAGACAGACAGTTTCCTCGGTATATTTGCCTGATATGCTATTATCTTAATGTCACATCATATTTAATAAAATGAACACATTTTACATAAAATCATATAACCATATACATATATGCATGTACAAGAATTTTCTACATGATATACAATCATGTTCTTCCTTTTAAATCTGTCACCTCTTGTCAAATTAACGTTTCCAATATTCTCGTCTATAATTTCCCAAAAAAATATAAATATATATAATTCATAGCAAAATGGAACAGACGTGAGAATGTCTAGAATCAGAAATTGTACTAGGAAAGAGTTTGATCGAATATTGAAAAATATTCAAAACTAAAGACAATGGTAAGATTATGCACCAGCCTTTCATTTACAGAATCAGTAAATGTTATACGAGCGTTTTTAACGGTAAATTTATACGTTTCCTTATTTCATCGACTTCTATATTTTTTTAACATTGGTAAAGTGTAGTATTCAGAGATACGTTTTGGGAACAAGTATAATACAATATTATGTTTCATTAAATAGAATGATGAAAAAATTACGTTTTTTTTATAAATATAATTATTTACATGTAAAACTTTTAAATGTCATTTATTGAAAATTTTGCAAACAATAATTTCAGTTATTTTAATTTACAAAATATATTAACGCGCAGCCCTCTATCTTACTGATTGAAGTGAAAATATTAATCTCTCAATTTAATACGATTTCTGTAATAATTATAGTAATATATTATTATTCCCAGCATAATTTAAATAAGTTTCAATTATATAAATTTTCGCTATTTTTTCATTAATTTGAAAGAGAATTGTTATTTTAAAATCAATGTAAATTAAAGGTAATAAATTGATTGAGAAAATTTACAAAATAATATTGAAAACAAGTTATAATTATTTTAATTCACAATTGTTTAATTCTGATTAATACATTTTCTGCGATATTTTACACTTGAAAAGGAATATGCTCTATATCACAGAAACTATTTTTATATAATTTTTATGCTGAAGTTTCTTTCCAGTGAATTTATTTCCTTCCAGTCAAGAGTAAAAGAGGTCAATAATAAAGTTGGATTTGATTTCTTAAGTAATTCATTCCATATCTTTTTTCATTCATTTAACTTCAACTACTAGAGTCCCGAGCATTTCAGATCAGAAGAATTGATTGTACTTTCCCAACAAGGACGATATTAGCTTTTACCGCTATAGGCAAGATCGAAAGAGCATTTTGGTTATTTTACAGTTAATTAATCGACGTCTCGCACTACCGGACTCAAGCGGCCATCATTTCAGATGCAGTCGCAATGACTAGTGCCATCCGAAGTATGACAACTGGATGTAATTACAAACCACACTGCACTATGCGTAATGACAGTAATTCCAATCTCTTCGAATGTGAATCGTAACTGTGAGTCAGATGCCATTAGATTAAACGATCACCGCGGCAGCGGAGGCTAAGGTTCGTATTCATCGTTACGCAATTGATGGTTTGACGTAAAGTTAAGTCTTGGTACCAAAGATTCCAGCTTTAACTAGGTTCCCTACAATGTGCTTTCAGCTTCATGGAGCGAAAATTACGCATCTAATCAATGAAATGGAGAGTCAGGAGTCGACTCAAGGGTTTTTCGAAAATTACGAAAGGTTAACTTTTCTTTTACTGGCGTGGACTATCGAAACATTTGAATAATTGTATTCGTAATTATTATCATTTCTTATTTTTATTCCACATTATATTAAATATATACTGATAAAAATATTTGGTCATTTTAAGCTAAAGCTTATTTGCACAGTGCGAACCATATTTTTAGTAATTTATATTGCTACATTTAATTGCCAAACGGGAAATTCATGTCAATGTGAGTTTGAAAAATAGAAGGATGGCAGTTCAATTATCCATTTCGAGAGTTATGTGCATTTTATCCATGAACGTTCAAAGGTACAATCTTTTAAAGTATTTCTCTCGCAGCAACACCATTCTAAAGTTTTGTCACTTCGCCCGATTTGAGGCATTCGCACCAGCTGCATCAACCTGGTGAAAACTTTTAGCCGCTCTGAAACAAAAACACACGACGTGAGAGAAACTACACTACTGCGGATTATCTGCACACTGATAGATGCATACCAATTCGTGCGTGCAAATTCAGTCATATGGAAACGTATGTATATGTGTTTTGTTTTTCAGAAGATAATGCAAATGTTAGTAGTAACAGCATGCATTTGTGACACGTAATGTTGATGGATAATGCCGCATGGCACATTTGTCGGGGTCCAATAAATTAATGAAAATTTATTTTACTTTTACTATTTAAATAACTATATAATAATAAATAATAACTAATGAGTTTAACGAAACATTTGTTATCCTAATTTGAACTTACTTAAAACTGAAAATTGATGAAGTGTTGAATTAATGCAAACAACATAAGCAATAAACCGCTGCGAGACAACGGTCATTTTGATTGCTTTTTATTTACAATACTGAACAACGAATAATTAAAAATAATTAAGTCAATAATACATTAAAATGATTGCCAAAAAAATCAATAGGTTTACTTGAGCACGTAAAAATTGAAAAACCTGAATGTTTTTACAGATATATGCTTCTTTGAAATAAAATATTTCTTTAAAATGAAACCAATTTTGAAATGTGATGCTTTGCAGCAATTCTTGGAATGAGGGTTGGAAAATGTGAAAGATTCTTGCATTCGTAGCCAGTATCGGAAGAAAGTGAGTCGTCAATATTTCGGATTCATGGGAAAAATCATGAGTTTTAAAGAAATCGTTCAGTAAAGGGAGTATTATAAAACGAAAATGCTTGTATTTCCAGGTATGCTTGGACTTTTAATGGAATAAGAAACGGGTTTTATTTATTAATAAATATTAATGAAACGTTAATGGATGAGAAGTAGAAAGAGAACATTTTTAATGTATAGCACTTATTATAATTTTATAAAAAGTATTGATGAAACATCATCCAATTTTTTTCGCTTAAAGTAATTTTTAGCATTATAGTAAGAAAAATTTCACCATTACGTATATAGATATTGTTTATTATCGGAATATTATATACATATTGCCTCCGGTGTCGAGTGAATTGACAAGCGAACAATATATGTTTACAATTGAATATATATAGTGAGAGTAAGTAAATATTCCCTAAATTTGTTTTCTTTTGAAATAATAAATAGTGCAATAATATATAAAATATCAGATGTATACATACCCGTTACATTCTAATAGCAATTTATGCTCTTATATTTATATATATTCGTTGAATGCATTATTTTTTTTTTTTTTTTTGATGTCATTGATGAATAAATGAAGAGTTGAATGAAATATGATGGAGAGCAATGATGAAGGAAAAGTAGAGCATTGATTTCCAGTAATGAATATATGAATGATCAATAAAAAGACGACTGCATTAAAAAATAATGTACTAATAACTTTCATCTCAATAAAAAAAGAACTCTTCTTTTCATGTTAATCGACTGAGTTTCATGCAATATTATACTGAAGTACCTATGGACCTTTATGAATATTTTATGTTCCAGGGCGTCTGAAAATTTTGAAAATTGACGGAGTTATAAAACTTTGAATTGAGGAGCTCGTACTCGCTCTTAAAGTGTACGCCAAACCTTAAACGCTATTATTTTAAGACCACTTTTTCGAAAGCAGCAGCTAGGTAATCCGGAGAACCGTCAAATCGATTGATTCAACATTTTAACTCGCATATAAAACTTGTATTTTTATGGAAAATTTACAATTACGGAAAAGCTCGAAAACAACCAATAAATAGTCTAACTTCTTTCTTAGAGTATATTAAACAAAGTTATGAATGACATTGAAATATATGATTCTTTTGATAAGACTAAAATTGTCTTATTTTCACGTATGCAGAAGAGAAATCCCGTCTGTATATACATAAGGATATTGTGCCTAATTTGTTTAACTGATTATTTTAGTGCGTATATTGATGCGTCATATCTTCATCTTTTCATCCATTGCATAATGTGAAAATCGATAAAGAAATATTTTACTTCGCATACGTTCTGTTTCGCAGTATAAAAAATACATATAATATTTAACGGAATAAGATTCAAATAAGATTCATATTCCTTCGTTTCGTCGCTGTTTATTGGTGAACTAAGATGATAGTTACTCGTCATCCTAAAATATTAAAATAACTGATCGAAGTTTCCCCCGAAATGATTATAGTATTTTCAGGAGACTATCCGAGCGGTTTCTTATACTGAAATTTTCAATTAATTGTTTTCAGAAATCCCAGTCGGCGAATCCTTATCGTATTACTTCCTCCAGTCAATATCAAAGGAAAGACTTCATTTATAATGAAACGAAATTGGAGAAAGCCTATAATTAAAATCTGAAATTGAAGTCAATTTATTGAAGTAATAGGAAAGGTATTATGAGGATGTGCGGCCGAAAACTATCCAATTGTTGTATATGAAATGACTATCTGCAAAAATAGAAATAATTTCGTTAAATAGCGTAAATCTCAGAATGATCTGTTTTTGATATAACTAATAGGAGACAAATAATATTCATTTTTAATAAATAGTTTAATTATAAATGTTAAACTAGATTATATACAGCCCACCTTGATCATGTAACGAGGGCTTTCGAGATATTCAAATTAGACATATTCAAGTTCCCCTTATTGCTTCCGTCTCTTTTAGGATGTACATTCGTATACTTAGTTAGAAATGCGCATATACTGTCGCGCTGCTTATGAATGATTTGGAATTGCAATTAAACTGAAGGTGACTAATACGGTGTACAACTGAAATTAATCCCGAAGTTTTATATTTATATATATATTTTAGGATATTTGATTATATTAATAGTGAAATAGATAATAAAAATTCACATTAATTTAACGGTTCATTTCAAAATTCGTTCATAAATAACATATTTTGAAGCAAATTGAAGCAACCAAAAATGGCTTTTCCTTTTAAAGTTTAAAGAAAAAACATTCAAAAGAACATTACGACCTTAATTACCGCGACACGAGTTGGATATATGCGCAGTTTCAGGTCCCAGAAGTAATTGAATTTGTACACTCTATACGATCTGACGGAAAATGTAATGAAGACATTTATACTTTGTGGTTTCAGTTACGGCAATTTTAATCAACTGCTTCACTCACCTTTTTCACCGCTACTTCTCGTCGTGTACCGGATGCCCTCATATCCGCATTACCCAGTCGCGAACTCTGATGATGTGATTCCAAAAAGTAAAATCATTATTCATTCTCTCACGTAGAAATTTTGCGGAGTTTATATTCATATTTCACTGCACATCAAAAGCCACTTTATATACATCCGGCATGCACCTACACGATGTAGCGACGCGAACAAATATTCGGCTCGGGAGAAGAACTGCACCATTCAACCAACTGCGTGCACAAGTTGTACAAACTCCCGAAAAGTGCTAACTGTGCATACAGATACGCTACTTCACATATGGACCTTCATTAGATATTCTCTGCATTATGTTACTTATTATGTTGTTCAGAAATAACTGCTTAGTCTGTGAACTACTTTGGTTTCCAATTTCGGAAATGAAGAAATTTTGCTTTCGGCAGAAATGCTTCGCGTGAAATGTGTTTTTTATAAGCCATCAGTACAATGATCATACATATCGAAAATTCAATAACAATGGATACAACTAGATGTGACCCATATTTAATCATTGTACGATAGTACCCGCTGGCCTTTAGCCACGAAAGTGGCCATTATAGAATGTAGTCACAAGGTTGTTCCACGCGCTTTATCCATTGTGGGCAAACATTATAAGATGGGAATATCTGGGATCGCTCGAGATATATCGTGTCGAGAGGTCATGCACGTATCATCAGACAGTGTTCGAGGATATCACACTTTTGAATAAATTATGTATGTTTTTGCAGTTGTTTTCAATTCTCATTCCATTTTCAAGACATTCCTTGTGATCTATGAAACAATGATCAAAATTTGTATATATCCATTTGGCTTGTTTAGAAACGTTCACCGATACATCGCAGAATTTTGTTAAAATGCCGTATATTGTGGTTTCTTTGTTTCTTTGTGTTTTTGTTTAAGCGCGTTGAACGTGAAACGACGCCGATGCAATTTAAATTAGGTAGAACCTAATCCGTGAAAAACGTGAGCTCGCTGCGGGCCATGCTCGATTGACTAGTCGATTTTCGATACAATGCTCGATTGTGGGTAGGAAAAAACGTATGTAAATATTTTCATTTGTTTGCCGGGAAGTCGGCCAATTTGCGAGAAACGAAGTTTTGTGTGCAGCCTCTGACCACGTACACCGCCTGGAAACGAAGGAAAATTGAATTTCTTCCCGAGCAATCAGCAGAGCACGCTCGGGATACGTATCTTTTGGCCAATGCAGGGGTGATAATCTTTCTTATTTTATCTCGTTCCTAATAACGAAAGATCTTCTTCAGGAAGTCTCGAATCGCCCAATACACGTCGTCGCAGGGACTAAACTTGGAGAAAAGTGGCATCGTCAAAAATAATACCTGAATTTGCATAAAAATGAGAAAATGCATACGGGGCAAGTGGAGCGTCACGTCTACGCGGAAAGTGTCTCCCATTAAAATACAGTATAAGAAAACACGACATGTAAGTCGGGGCTGCTGACTTGTAGCATGAAAATATTTGTAGGTGTCATGAAATATATAGCTCGCGTGCCATATATTCTCTAGAATGTACGATATCAAACAACGCGGCTGGCCTGGAATTATATATTGACACGATTGGCGATAAATGTTTTACTTTAATTTTACTAGCTCCTACTTTTTTCATCACGATCTCCATCCTGAATAATGGAGAAGATTTCAGTTTCTTATACCAAGCAAGTTTCTTTTCGAAAGTCAATATTGAGGTATTTTTGCAGATGATCGGTCTAATAAGAGGTAATGTGATTTCCCTTTGTTTTACATTGAATTATGTTTCAAGTGTGTATACATCCTGTTTTTGTTACTGTCCAGTGTTCGTATATTTGGAGCATATGACATATGACAGAAAGAATAGAGAAAGAAACTATTGACAATCTGGCATATTTCTAAAAGTGTGGGTAATAAATGTGATATTTTACTTTGTAATTAAAGTTTAAGATAATGACAAGTTATGTGTGAGGTCAGACAGAAAATATAATTTTTGTAATTGTGTGCGTAAAGTACTTTAAAAGCTAAACATTCCTTTCAGTTCGTATCGTTATTCCGTCTCATTCATTCAATCCAGTACGTTCGTCCGTCGAGATTTCCATTGATTTCGTCATTTATTTCCGTTCGTCTGGTTTCATATCTCCCATCCGTTGCTTTTACCTTATTCGAGGCAGCGTTCATTTTTCTTGCTCCTCAGTACCGTCTCGACAAAGGTCGCGATCAATGTCCAGTTGTCTTTGTATCGTAGCATTTTCGCAACGTGATTTCTGGGCTAAGCTTTCACGTCCTTGCCTCCAGTGTTTGTCTGAACATTGTCCACCGCGGGCAATCGTTGAACATATAGTCGGCAGTATATACAGTCAGGCGTCGGTTCTTTGCCCATTTTGTGTAGGTAATATCCGAAGTAGCCATGTCCTGTCAGTAGTTGCATGAGGTAAAAGTTTACCTCACCCAAATTTCGTCCAGTACATTCCGTCAGATTTCCTATTAGTCGTCTGGTCCATGTTCCAGTCTTGTCACTTTTCCATCTTTCATTCCATTCCGTCATAGTATAATATTCTTCCTCTCTTTTACCGCCGCGTCGTTCCCATATCTGCACTGTGTTCATAGATCCTCTTGCGTTCTTTTGCAAAAAGACCTATGGGGACCACGCCCGCTACCACAAGAATCGCATGTGCTCAGGCGGTTCGATAGGCGCACGCTCAATTGTTATTACCCAATGTCATTATTAACATACAAATGGATTCACGTTTTATTTGATATATACAATGTATTTTTTCATAATTAATTAATTTTTTAATTTCTGATGAGGGCTACAAAATAGAACCGAAAACGTTCAAATTCGAATTCTGGCTTTTTGTTTTTGGGGTGACCATATTATTATCACTACTTTTATTGATATAATTATATAACGGTCGAGAAATCAATTTTAATTTAATTTATATATTACAAAATATTCAACATTGTGTATATATATATATAATGTTTCTTGATGAAATATATATACAAATAAATGCGAGTATTCTTTTAATTTTATGTACTTTTATTATATTACATAATTCATGTAGCATTACAGAAAACAGACAATATATATTATGTTTGGCTCACTACAAAAAAGTCTTTGTATGGTATTTTGAACAATGGACGTCATAAATATGAAATTCGCAAAGCACAATTCCTCATTCAATAATGGCATTTACGCTGCGTGATAAAATGTGAAATGACCGAACCGATAATATGGTTATTATTATATTAATTTATGTTATATTCAGGGAAAGTGGCGAGTTAGTTAAAACGTTTGAAATTAATGTTATGAAAATAAATGTATCGAAAGCTGAATAATTTAGAGGGTTAATTTGTTACTTTCAACAGCAAAATGTTCAGTAAATAAGTCTTTGTTCTCGACTTTTTTAATTCTAGTTATAATTCCCTTTTTTAACGTTTGATAGAGGTTTACTTCTTTTTGTTATCAAAGAGAGGTTTATTCGTTTCATAGTATTTTTTAGAATTAATTTGTACTGTATGAGTTAGTTATCATTGTGAAGAGTAGAAAAATAATTTATTTTGTTACTTCAATCCAAAATAAATACTTATCTCATAATTTACTTGTCCGGCGCGTTTAAATTTTAAGGTTAAGCAATCCCAGGTGGAAATGGAATCTGATTAATCAAAAGGCCGTGGTTAGTTTTGCCTGATAATAATTGGGCACTATAGACATACTGTGGGACCCAAAATTCGGACATACAATAATGTAAGAATATTAGACAGTGACAGTCTAGTTTTACACCAAAAATAATTCTATAGTCAGATTACAAGACCAGGCCCTTACTAGTGCCACTTCAGTTTAGCCTTAATATTATTTTAACCTGCCACGTGTCAAAACGTCTACATTCTACATAGTAACTTGCGTAACATAACCAAACTATATTTCATCAGATTATATGCCATACATGTACATTATAAAATGCAATAGGCTGTGAGAATAGGTTCATGTACGTGACCGAAAACAATAATACTATTATACATTTCAATAACACATAGCAAATGAGGTTATGTTTTACATGTGCTCGAAACTCTCGGGGCTACATTGACGGAAACTATTGACATATACTTGAGTAGATTTCTAATCGTCAAACCTCAAATTCGTCTAAAATAGATGGCTATTACTTTATTAGTTTTTACTAGAAATCGCTGTCCAGGGCCTGCTTTTATTTTGTAGCAATCTAGTTTTTCCCGACCGATTTTCCGCCTGGAATCCGATTAATTTTAATTTTTTTACCGAAAATTTGATTTTTAAGAAATAAATAAGTTATTTAAAATCATTTTCAATATTAGTTCATGCTTTCTTTTTTAATCAAGTATATAGAGTCAGTTTACAATATTTAGCCTTTGAGCGCGACCCTGTATTACAAATTCAATAACTCCTGCCATGATTTAGCTGCCTTTTTTTAATTGTAACATAACTGGCTTAATTTTCAATTACTTTGCTATTACTTGCGTATATTTGTTTCTTAATTGTTTATTGACATAACGTTCGATATTTGAAAATCGGATATACTCGGGACAAAGGAAATCCCCTTGTGCTGTAGTCCACAAACACGGATATAGAATAAATGAATATATAACACTAGAAAAAAAACATTAAAGAATTATAAAAATCATATACTTATATATGTGATACACTTTTCATTGTTATGCCAGTAAAACATATACGAAAGTAAGTCAAAATAGTAATAACTTATTATCCATTGTCAACTTTGAGAATTTCTTTTCCTTATTCTATGGGCATCATACTTTAAGATTTTATAAAAGTATATATTTTTTACGAAGAAACGTTGCCCGTCCTTAATCATCGTAAAATCCTCAATAGAAGAAATAAAATCATTTACACTACTATTCTACGTCATTTAAATGCTACATTTCGGAAATTGTTTTTTTCTATAATTCTTAAGTGTCAACATTATGAAAATCACTACTCCGTAATACATTATGACAAAAATTGTTTCACGTATAAAATGATAAGAAAAGCTGACGTGTATGTACAAATCCAAACTATACAAGTCATGACTGCGATCTCGACCATAAGAAATTTAACACGTGATCTGCTTTCAAAATTCTACTTGCCATTGCTCAGTGTATTTTCAAGCTATTTTGTGTAATTTATGGTCTCTGAAAATTCAGCTTAGATTTGATTTGTCTTTAGGTATCATCAATATGAAATTTTTTATGTACGATTATATAAATTGAACAAAAACAAAACTAATCAATTCGTTCTAAAATTTCACGTCGTGTCATATACTGCATATTACCTTTCGAGCTTCTTTTTGTTTATTTATCAGTATTTGTATACTTTTGAGACCCTTGTGCAATTAGTAATAAGCCTATTATAATTTTCTGCGAGTTTGCCCAAGCACAATGCATATTATAGTATGTGTCATCTCGACAGCTTTACCCACTCCGGTTAGTTAGCCCAGACCGAACGAAGGGGTGCTATTTCGTTATAGGTATGAGAAAGACAGGGGATGAACGGTAGACGTGGCGTAGACTATACTAGCAGAACGTGCAAACAAATGTAAATGAGCGAACGGACAAATGTGCAAACGACCAACCAATCGAGTTATTGGTTTAATGCTAGTAATGCTTTCGTTATCACCAATTTGTTATCATTTATTTTGAAAAATCAGCTAATAGGTCGTTAGCATTCGACCTACATTTGACAATATTACTGATTGTTCCTATTTGATTTTATATTTATTGTATTTGTTTAACTTTTCATTAAATGATTTCCTTAATTTATGCTTCATAATTTCCGATATTATTTCATTAGGGCAAAAATTATTACAATGGATTTCTTGGCACGTATTTTTTCATACCATCAAGTATATATGATTACATGACATGCATTTGTTTCGCGGGGTGGAAGGTGTATAAATTTAGAGCTTCTGAATTTTGTCGTGATTGTTAGTTGCAATAGTTATGTAACTGCTAAATCATGCGTATTATATAAAGTATATATTTATTATATAATTAGAAATAATTGTAAACTGATTAGCTGCACCAAGAAACACGGCTCTAACTAATTGGTATTAAATTATAATAAGGAAATGAGAAATTAAATTAATTCTGCAAAAAGAAACGTATAATTTTTAGTTACGTGCCTGTTTCTCACAAAACTTCAAAAGACGTCTGAATCATTTTGAAAACGTATTTTCCATTAATGAATTTGTTGAATTCATTTTTTATCAATTATATGTCAATACTTATTAATTTCGAAACGTGTTGTTTAATTGAGTCAGCGTGCTAATCGTTTTCATTGGCGTGTAAATGATTTACAAAAAAAACTAGCAACATTCCTGAAATGTAATTTTGAGCTACTTTATATGTACTGCAACGCAATAACCTAAACTCAAATGAAAAGTACATAGTAGTTTAAATTGCAGAAAACAATGCATACATATAGACTTGAATTGCGCATTGCTTTCGTTGGCTAGAAAGCCAAAGTAGATGTGTAAGTTTAAATTTACATCAAATTATTTGTTTCCTCGCATCGAAGGATAGCTTGAAAGTAAGTGCTGAGTTTAAGGATAATAAGCGTCTGGTTACCACTGTTCTTGTTTACCTTTCACTTTATGGAATAGACACTCGGAAGAGTAATTTAATTAAAGTTTATTTTGAAAAACTCGCGTCAATGTCCACCAAACGAATCCGACTTAATTACCACCGAGCTGAGAGTACGGCCATACGAAAACCACAACGCTCGAAGTAAGACGGTACGAATAAGATCAAGAAATAGTCAACTAATTTAAAGTAGATTTAATTGCCAATTCCGCACACTGCTAATTTATAGCGTCGCAGAGCTTAAGACCGCAGACAATCACATAAGCTTTCTATCTAATAATGAAAAAGTATAGGTTACATCCAACCCTTAAAATGTAAATTAAGGTTTCCTTTCGAGTGCTTTATAGGACGATCAAATACGATCAAAGTCTTTACTAATAATGATAATGGCTTATAAAAAGTGATGCTTTCATCTACGTGAGAAATTAATCTGAATTCATTAAAATGAATTTAATTCAATAATGGTCTCCTTCATCAGTGCAATTTTATTTCAAGAAACGATAAATTCAACTCTAAAGTCGGATTCGATGCCCTAAGACAAACATGAAATTTTCATTCGTATCGAGCTGCACTCACTCGACGGAATTACATGAAACAAGTCGTTATAAATTTACAGATGAGTAAATAGAATAACGAGCATATAAAACAAAAATAATATCTAGAGACGTAAAATTAACGAATTTTGGCCTATGTGAATTCGAGCCATGCAAATTTAAAATTTATACCGATTAACAATTAGTGCAACTTTTTGTTGGCACCATTTTTCATAACGTCAAAATTTATTGCTTACGTAAACAAAACTGTTTTCGTTATCGCGAGCAATGGGAGTTTTTCTCGTTCTCTTGTTTTTACAATATATCAAAAACATCTGGAAGTGCGGGAGATTTGTAATGGCCGCATATAGCGCGACAAATACTTACAGCATTTGTATTTGACTAGCACGGTCATGTATAGCATTTGTTTTAAACGTTTTTGTTGCGGGAATTCGTGCTATAAATCAGAAGGAATATTATTGAACGCGATATCTGCCCTGAAGCTGCATTCATTAGTGCGCATTTATAATTACATCAATGAAATTATGAATTGGTTTTAGTTCGTACACGTATAAAAGTGTGCATAAACAATTATTTATCTCTGTACATCCGGTATATTTCTATTATACTGTTAATGTTTATAGATTTAATTATTATATTTTATATGTTTTAAATACAAGTTTCATTATTTGGTAGCCTAATCTCATGTAAAAAGACCATGTGCGATCTTTGAATAGTAGTGAACAGTAGCAATATAATTTTAAAACTGTGATTTAAATTTAAATTTTCTTACACTATCCATTTCTCCTATGCTTTTAACATGGTAAATATCTGACTTGTCTAAGAATTAGCTAAAAAATGTTTTCATTTCTACCAGGGTAATCATATCGATAAATTATTCTAAAATTCTAATTATTCTTAAGTCATTATTCCTATAAATGATAAACAATCTGCTTTTACGAATGTTAAAAAACTTCTATCGTAGAAACCTTAATCTCAGAGAGACGTCAATGCGGAACCTCGAAGCTGTAAGATACTTTTATCCCGAACCAGAAATAAATCAGATAAAGTTGTCAAACAACGGGGAAATGCATTTGAATCCCGTGAACAATCGAACGTGAATTTAATTCAATCCAATCCGGTGTGGTTTTGAACCGGCCGGTAAAAAGTGAGCGATTGTAAGCAGAGTGAAAGGGTCAGAAACAAAAGTTAACTCAAGAAAGTTTTGAAGGATTTCATTTCGAATGTTTGAGTTTTTAATGGCACCAACTGCAAGAACAGCTTTATTGAATGAAGCGTACGGTGAATTTTCGGAAGTCGTTAAAAAGGAAACTATTTTTCGTAACATTATTGCTGGAAAGCTGATTGGGAAATGACTTTGTCTTGATGAAGATTTAATAAGAATGAGGTTCATTGACCTGGAACGTGGCTTTCGTGAAAATCTAATGAACCGAGTCGAATTAAATTAAATAAACCGAAACAGGGAAATCGAAGAAGATTATGTAATTTGCTGTAATAGTAGTGCAAACACGAAAAAAAAACATATTTATTCTTGTTGTGAACGTTACATTTGTAAAAAATAATTGAATAAGAATTTCACTTTCACACGAATTTTGAACATTTATTCTAAAAAGATTTGTAGTCCGTTCCATACGTAGATTTCAATATTCTGAAGTATTTTTCACGACTCTATCAAATGGGTTTTATTGTTATGAACCTTTATTTATTTAATATTTTTTACGTTATTATTCATTACATTATTCTATATTACATTTGATTAGGCATTTTATTTATTTATATTCATACATTTATTTATTTTAACTGCTTTTCATATTTTTAGAATTGATGTTATCAACTGAAACTATTTCAAAATATCTAGATATTTTATATATTGGCACGAAACAGATACGACGAACATAAATCAGAAATAAGAATTTGCATTTCTAGTCATCAGTCTTATTCCTCGTATATTTCCTTGCGTCGTAAATTTATATTTTTTAGGTTAGGTATCATTGTAGACGAAAAGTTCTACTTTTAATAAGGCACCAAAATGCATCATCATGAACTTCAACTTTTTAGGTTTAAAATACGCGGTAATCCAAATAATAACGTCATCGAAATCAAACAGATAATCCATTCAGGAGCAAGAGATTTGCATGTATTCCCAATTACCATGTCTTATTTATTCGCTAATATATTGCAATTCAAGATAAATATAATTAAAGTTATATAAAATATGTATTTATTGGTTGAAAATTGATTAAATTGTTCGAGAGATTATATTCTTGCTCTGAAATATCAGTATCAAATTGAATGAAAACTTTAAATACATCGAATGATATTCTTGTATATTTGTAAGGTTCTGGAGAATAACAAAACAGGATTCAGTTGTCGTTCAAATATGATAATAATTTTTACACTACTTCTACACTTTGCCAATGCCGCATGCAATTAGGAAGGTGAATTGACGTGTCTGCTGCAGCAAGGAAATAAATAGGAACGGACGCTAAAGTAATCCTTGACTTTCAATAAACCGGCGATTTAGTCGGCCGCTTCTCTGTGCCCTGCGGAATGCGCAGCCGTCGACAAATCTTATTTAGAGTAGATTTATCGCTGTTATCGCTTACGAACTTCCCTGAGATCGGAGAAGGACATTATGCCGGAGACTTGTGTGCACTTCTCACAATGCTACTGCTCCTCTCAAAAAGTGTCATAACTCAAAGGTCGCGCGCCTTCCGCGAGCACTTCCATTGTTCTAGCAGGCACATCGCGTGCCAAAACCATCCCTCCTCTTATCCCCAGAAAAATTTGCGCCTTTACGAAAATATAGTTAGGGATCGAGAGATTTTTTTTAATTGATTTGGTTCAAAATTGATTTATGCATCGTTTCTATGATTTACGAACTTACTAATCAGCTTGAAGAAAATACTCTAAGGGGATGCACTACCGTTCTACATTACCAGCATGTGGATTGGAACTATTTTCAGGTTTTTCCTTAGTAATATCAATTTTAAATGAATGCATTAAACTGCAATTGCATTATTTTATTTATATAATTCAGTACAATAATTATTTTTCAGAGGAAACGTGTATATTATATTCTTGAATAAAACACTCCCTTTTGTAAGCAACGATTTAAAGAATTTTATTATGGTAAAAATTTGAAATTTTTTGAAATAACTATAAAAAAGTTTCGAGCAAAATGCATATTGTGTTCACCTCCAATGGACTTCAACAGATCTCTATTGAAAACATTTAACTGGACTCCAGGTGGATATAACTAGAACCTACCTGAATTCACATGAAATCCAATCCATCCATCTTGATATTTTCAGTAGGGACGTGTGGAACGATATTTTTGTTTCGCCAGTTTACGTGTATAAAATTTCAGCCCAAGTCATTTAATACTTTTTTTATACAATGTGGCTAACATCCGCCATCTATACTAGGTTATGGACGGAATATCAGCTATCGGAGATTACTCTGTCGGTTATTGTTATAAATTCAGAATTTGACTAATGTCGCCAAACACATTTATGCATGTATAATTGTATATATACATGTGCATCTGCATCTACCTGTCAAGAATCATTACTACTGGCTCATATTCTCGATGTCACTTCTGTATAGATAGTAGCGAAGCTTGTTTTTTAAAATATGGATGGCCTTTTTATGATTGAGATTTATTTGGATCCTTCAACTAAATATTACAAAATTTAATACTAATAATGTTTTAACTATATGTAGTGCTACTTATTATATTCTTTATTAGACATACATATGGCTAAGTGAGGCATATTTCTAGATAATCCTGGCATATGTCTAGTACAACCAGATATTTTTTTCATGAATTATGTGTACTAAACTGCTCGGCATTGCGGCATCAAATAAGATGCTTATATAAGGTCAACGCCCATGTTTGATCAAGGGACCAACTTTTAGAGGTTTTCCAAATAAGAATAAGAAAGACAGACTTTATAAGTAAACACATTATAGGGGCTGTTCAGAGATCCATCATATCGTGTTTGCTCTGGGTTTCTACCTATAGGGATGGGTCAATATTGGTTAACCGCACTAATCAACATTAAGTTGGTAGTAAATGATTCCGCTCCAAACAAACTATTTGGAATTAACTATATTATAATGTGCATTTACTTTTAAGATATGACTTATGTACTTCTTTATTATGAAATAATAAACTTACTGGTGATCGGAAGGTTTGCGCTAATTCCAATGTAGTAAATGAATGTAACAGGACGACAATATGTTTAATTTTTTTAGAACAAGCAAAATAGTCGTTCAGTTGACTTTTTAACATCGACAAATATTGTATTTGGGCCGAACGAACATTTTGTACGTCGTGATCATTTATGGATTTTCTTCAGGGTGATTTCTTTTTAAAGAGTATTACGATTGATGGAAATTTCAAACAACGGAGATAAATTTAATCATCGAGTGTGCTAAGGTCCTAAAGGAAAACGTCAATAGGTTAACGCGACGAGTTAGCGATTGGCTAATTCTCGCTTGATCGAGCGCAGACGGTCGGGAGTTTTTTTTTATCGAGAATCGACCAGTTGAATAATTGTGTTTTGCAACGTGCTCTCAGGAGCGTAAGGCGGCACCAATAACTGGCCGTCGTTTTGTTATTCGCACGATCTCGGAAGAAGACTAAGAAAGGGAATATTTTCGCGTACATCGATAAAAGCGCCGTTACCGGCAGTCCAGTTATTCAGTGTCATTGTGTGTCTAGTTACAGACAGACCAGGATTATCTCTTAACGTAATCGGACGAAATGACCATTAAAGTAAGTAACAACTCGCGAAAAAAAAACCAGCATGACTCATCGCCATTGTGGAAAAATTGGATAAAGACCTTTGGTAGGACTTAAGTAACTACTGAGCTGGATATTCGTAATGGCCATTGGCATATTGTGCTTTTGAGATATTATTTTTTTAAGTGACAGTTCAGAATCAGTATGTTATTTTGAACTTTCAGTAAATCAATTAAAAATTGTCATATGAACTCTCGACGGTTTTAATCAACTCAATGTCCTGACTAGGACTTTGCTAAATTACATTTATAATCTGGACTAGAGTAGATTTCCCATAAAATCAAATTAGAATCAAGTATTAACAGTATCCTGCCAGGCCCCTTGACATAATAACGTGACGAATGTGATGATGTGTGTCCACAGGGCATACGGAATTTCCGTTGAGGCTTGTATCGTAATTCATATATATGGCTCTCGTTAGTCGATCCTGATGCAAATTCGAAACAGGATTTAATTCTGAATTTCGATTTATTTGGATTCCTCGAATCGTCTAATTAAATATAATTGTTTGAAATCCATATTGAACTCCTACTAGATTTCGGATTTTTAAAAACAAAATTCAGTATTATGACTGCAACTTAAAATGTAATTATCCTTTAATAAGCCAAAGTATCTCAGAAAGAATCAAACATTCTTCAAACTATAAAAGATTTATTTAATTATACCTTGAATCGGCTGATTTTTTGTAATATGAAATGTTTGTTATTTCCTTTTGTTCGTGTCTGTTTATTCTACGCTTTTGTATTATTTATTAAAATTTTTGGTTATTTTTGGTTCTGTTATTAATTAATTTTGATAAAAAAGGTGACAATTCGCTGATAATAATTAGAGAAAACTGAAATTTACAAGTAATAGGTTTGCGATTTCATCTCTTTTCCGAAGGAATATTTGTTTTCTTGTTACTACTTTAGCCGAAGCTGCGACAAGTTTTTGAGTTATCTCTCTCTCTTACTAACTTGAAAAACTAGGTTTTGGAATAATCGCATTCAAAGTTTAGCATCTTATTTATGATTTGGCCAGTATGACTTTGAAGGACAGAAACTATGCAAAGTGACTTCAAAATTTGGTACTTGAATACTAGATTACGCGAGTTTCGAATTAAGTAAAGAGCTTTTGTTCAGCGGGATAAAAACATTGAGAAAGGGAATAATAATTTAACAAAATATTATGTATATTATTACAAAGTCAAGTAATTATTTTTTTAATTGTTGTTACATGATAGAGAGTAGTCGAACAAATTTTGAAAAGTATACTATAGTAATCAAAACTGAATTCCACACAATAGGAAATTATTAAGGATTAAGAACTGATTACATTCAGAACTGAACGAATTCCTTTTAATACTTTTTTATCATTCTGAATCCTATACGGAAATATGCAATACTTTTTTGTTTCACGGAAATTGATAAACCTGACATAAATATTCCGACTGGGAACAGGACATTAAAATTATTGTCTGCGGATTCAGTATGCGAAATTTCCAATTTTTATAAATGGGGAATGTTACTTAACTTGAAGATCATTAGATATTCATTTATCTAACGTAA
This sequence comes from Trichopria nigra, assembly GCA_030522945.1. Classification (NCBI taxonomy): domain Eukaryota; kingdom Metazoa; phylum Arthropoda; class Insecta; order Hymenoptera; family Diapriidae; genus Trichopria; species Trichopria nigra. Next base: position 40,572 of record JAPYZR010000354.1, on the reverse strand, counting down.
TTCGACTATGTGTTTCACTCGATCCAAAAACTCAACTCACTACTCTTAAAGAATAAAATTCCAATCCAGTTCAGAAGGCTTGAAGAAGACAACCGCAATTTATTTTTAATATTTATGCCACCATCAGATGTGATCATTTATTCTTGATGCTTTTTTTCAAAATGTCCATCAGAAACAATAAAGGTTTCAAAACGTTTGAAAATATCTCTTCGAAAGGTTTAATTTCTTTGTATTGGGTAATTGTCTGCTATCCTGGTTTCCAGATCATCTCATCTCTAGTCTTGCTGGCCATATTTTTTGTCAAAGCCAGAGCAGGCGGCCACGCTCACTCGTTCCAGCATTTCCACGGTCCTGTTCACGGTGATGAGAAGGAAGTCGAGTGGGTTGACAAGCGCGGACGCCACCACCAAGACTACATTGCACCGGCGCATTACGAGTTTGCCTACGGCGTGGAGGACCACCACACCGGAGACTACCATGGTCAAAAGGAACACAGAGATGGTATAATCCCCAAGGGCTTGCAAAAGGTCCTCTGAAGTTTTGTTCCTTGCATTTATGACAACGGGAATTATTTCGGACGTTGACGTCTGCAATGCCTTTAGTTGCAAATCCAATACTTCGGAGGGAAAAGCTGAAATGTTAACAGCACCGAAGCACTGTGATAAAGTGGAAAAGCAATTTAAATCGAATCACAAATGATCTTGGTCTTGTTGCTTATTTACTCGATCTAAAACTTACGGCAGATTTACACGAGCATCGAACTTTCCTTACGGCAGTGTCGTATAATTGAATTTGTAATGCACCATTGCAGCTTTTTACATTTTCCTACTGGTTTTAACTCCATCGTTTAGTTTTCATTCTCAATTTAAATTCCACATTAAAGAAATGCCAACGAATGGGTGATGAAATGTAGATAATATTCATCCAATAGCATAATTCCTGAGAATCATAATTGTTTTTAAAAATCTCTACAATAAATAAGACATATTTTATTTTGAAAAAATTCCATAATTTTATTTTTTAAACTATTTACAAATGTTAGAAACATTACTTCAATTCAGAATAATGTTTATTTCCGTCTCAAATGGAAAACACTAAAGTTACGCAGTCAGAAAGTCCAGATTTCCTAGTGCCGAAATGCTCTTCGCATGATTGGCGCGGAAAGAAATTTATTTGTTCCGGATTGCATGTAAAAAGTTTACGCTATAAAAATCTGTCGAAGTAGTCAATTATGTAATATCATTACATCTTAATGGATTAGCAACTGTTACATTGTAGCGATTATAAAATATTTTCAATATTTTACTTTGTTTTATAATTACATCTTTCGCTATGTGAATTAAGAATCGGATTGTTGCTTTTAATCATCATAAAATTAACAAAGGAAGACGTTAACTAATTGGTAGACTTTCTCGACAAAACAGTGGTTGAAGCTCTGTTTATACCATTTAGCATTTGAATTAGACTGCAATTAATGATCTCGTAATTGCAAATTCTCGTAAACAAGAGGCAAATATAATATTTTCTTATATTGGAATATTATTTTAAGGCACCAGCAAAATATACTACAATAATATTTCCAATTTATTTTATTTACAATCTTTTGGATCAAATATTCGTACAATATTCTGTCTATATTTTAATAGCGAATATTATTAAAATTACTAAGAATATCGTATCCTAATGCCTCGTTCCAATCTTTTCAGAAAGTGAATTTCATAATATTCCTGATAAATATAGGTGAATGTCACATTTCAAGAATAATTGACGAACAACTTATTATATTAGAATAATTTTTACAAATCGTCAACGAATTATACGACATTCTATTAACCTGTACGATACATATTATTACAAATTAACAATTTAACATTCATTTTGAATTATTCTTTCTAAGTGTCGGTAACAAATATTCACGAAAATCACATACACACACACACACACACACGCACACACGCATATATATACACAGTGCGATAAAAACAGATCGTTCTTTTTTATCAGTACTCAAAGCGGATCTGCGCAATTCGAATATGGAAAAGTCATATGTCAACTCAAGTCCTTACATTTTTTTTTAAATAACATAATCCACTTTCTGGAGTCTTCGGCTCCAATGTCCAGTACTGTTAACGTTGGAAAAATCTCTCGAATAAACTTCAAATCGATCGGACTGGTCCTGAAATGCGTTTCGGAACACGCGCGGCTCATTTAATGCGCGTTATTCTCTTTAATCTTTTTCCATTATCGCGTGTGTATCCGGATCTATTTCCAAATAATGCCTCCGAGAGAGGAGTGACGAATCGATTTTCGATTATCGTAGATAATCCCACGCGGAAAAATTCCAGAGATTGAAATATCATGAGCGACCGTAAATCAACGGAATTAAAAAAAAAAGAACCGTTACGTACTTTAACGAGAATTCGTACTTTGGGAGTATCGGGTAATTATTCGGATTAAAAGTATTACATGTGAAAAGTAACTATGCATGTCGTAAAATGGAAAAAAATGTTCTTTTGTGCACTTTGAATTTTGCTACTTTGAATATAGTACTTTGAATGGTTTTGTGTTACCGATGTTTTATTTTCCGGATCAAAAAACATCACGTTTTCTCTCTTTACATAGAAACACTTCCATTTCACATTTTAACCTGAATGGTTACAATAAAATCCCCTTATAAAAATTGAAATAATTTTAGAAAAAATGTGATCTCTTTATTTTTCAGATAAGAGGGTAATTGGCGAATATACTGTAAAGGAACCCGACGGTAACATTAGAACTGTCAAGTATCATGCGGACGAAGATGGATTCCACGCGCAGGTGTACAATAGTCACAGGAAAGACCAACGACAGGCTGACGACGACGACGAAGACGATCGTTGATCACTTCACATTAGCACGAAAAATTCTACCCTGAAAGTTCACTACCTCTCGATTGTTAATGTTTAATAAACTTTAATTTATTTTATTTATTAATATTTTAAAATTAGCATTTTAAACGTTAAACTTTATTTAATTTTTATTAAACATTAAAAAAAAACATTAATAATTTGGAATTTTTCGTATCAATTCTACGAGTGGCAAAAATACGTATGCAATGTGTTGGTGATTACTCGTCAATGCAAAGTTCTGTGGCAGCAAGGACAACTTCTTAAGACAAGTATTAAGAACTGTTATAAATTTTGAAGTGAGGAAATATGATTGTCTCTAATTGTGCAATTAATGATGAAGAGCGTGGTGTTACCAAATAAATAATTTTGTTTTATTTGAATTAACATTGATTACTTAGAAAAGTTAAGTGCTAATGTCACATTCATTTAACTCCCAAAATGTTTAAATGAGTCTAAGATTATGTATCATTTAATTTTTTCTTTTGAATTTTCCATCACATCAGAGACAGTAATGCTAATAATAATGTGGGTATATATATTTACTACCAAGATTGCAGCCAAGTGCAGGTTGCTCACTTCTATTAAAGGTCTTAGGCCACGGTAGAAAAGAAAATAATCTATCTTTTTTTATTGACTTAATCGATGTTTTAACCTATAAAGTAGTTATAAACACTTGAAGTCAAGAAAAACGTGCTTCTGTTTTTTTTTTCTCAAAAAAGACTGATGACGATGAAAACTAACGTAAAAATGACTAATGGTAAAAATGTATACTATAGATATTTTTAATTTTATGTATGTACTAAAATACTACGCTATACTTGAAACTTTAAAGGGTATGTTTCAGTCTTCCTGATCGTTTATATAGACACGTTGAACATCATTTCATTTACATTATCCATTAAGCTTCATTTGGTAATTGATATATTCAGAAACTATCGAATTTATAAGTTGTTCAGGGTTTGGAGACAACGTTTCGATCCTCGATCTACTCGAATTGTGGACGAATGTCTGTTTTGTTCATTATGTATTTTTTTCAATAAACACTAGGAGCATTCTAAAGGTCATTTCAGAAGATGTAATACGTAACCTTTCGCTATCTGGAAAGTTGGAATTAGCGACAATTAACCCTGGTAGCGAAATGCACTGACAGATGAGAGTCGCACTTTATGCGACTTGATGTTTTACCACAATTCAAGCCGAGATATGTCTTCCTTCTCCAAAACAGTGCAATAATGAGACAAGCTTGAAGGGTGTAATGGAGAAGGGTCTTTTTAATGTGTCAGACTTGCTTCGCGTTCGTCTCACCACTTCGTCACTTTTTCTTCGTTCACATCGGGCAGTATACGTTTTATTTCCTCACTACTACGTTTCCGCGACCATCCAGCTTAAGCCATAAACCGGTGGCACCACGACACAAACGTGCCGTTTTACAGTGGCGTTAGTCCCTCTGTTTTATTCTTAGCACTCGTGCTCTTACTCCACTGCAGTATTGCTCGACCATCCTATCTCTGTCCCCTTTTACTCTCAGTCATCTCGCATGGGAGTCGTAAAGTCCGAAGCGTAAACAGCGAGAATTCGAGACATCCTCGCCAGTAGTCGGTGGCTACTGGATGGTCAGACGCTGAGCAGAATTTCTCGGCATCCTACTATTTCATTGAATCACGATAATTATACAGCTTTAAAGTTCATAATGTTAATAAATATTTTATTTTTTATAATAAAATATTCGCAGCAGATGTGAATTATTTTCTTAATGCGGCAAAAATTATAATATATTATCTACATTATATAATATACTGTGATTAAGATTTCTTTGATATCAATCTAAAATTTTTTTCTATCAATCATACATTTAAATTTTATACGAATGATTTGAAAATCATTTCGGCTTTGTGTCTGATTCGTTCATCTAAACGCAAGTAGTAAAAGCCTAAGTAGTAAAAGCCTAAGTAGTAGAAGCCTAAGTAGTAAAAGACCAAGTAGTAGAAGCCTAAGTAGTAAAAGCATATATCAGTACCACAGATACGCACATGAAAATGTCGACGAGATGATAGTATAATCACTATGAACAGAAATATCTTCGATTACAAAAGAAACGATGAAACTGAATATAATCGAGGCATTGATATGAAATATTGCGAACAAATATTTTTCATAACATAAAATATATAATTTTCATGTCTACATTTATTGTACAGAATTCTATTATACTTCTGCTACATTTGAATAGTCTCGCGTCAGAACTTCACATTTCTTTTCTTTATTAAATAATAGGTTTGATATATTTATCAGTTTGTATTGATTCCTAATATTTCCTGTAATTATAAATTATCTCGACTATCGTTGACTGATGTAATTGCTTAGTAAATAATGCAATGGTTTTATTTATTCGGTTTTCAAAAATCTTATAATGCGCTGTGGTCATAATAATAAATAATGAGTAACTTTACTTTTCATCAGGACAATGTCTCAACGAATGAAATAAACGCGGTAAAATTTCAGTAAATATACTCTAAGAATTACTTCCTTCGCGTGATAATTTGAAGAATGAGTCTGAATTATCGCTTGAAAAACGAAAAGAAAAAAGAAACTTAAACCAGTACAGATCTTGAATTTTGTAAGTAATTGGTTTATCTCATTAAGACGATTCGAGAACCGGAAATTAGGAAATTATATTCCCCCGATTTACTGTCATCAGAAAAAATGTTGACTTCAAATCATTTAACAATTCATTGTACGAAAAATAGAGGCTAAGCTTTCATTACAGGAATGTGTACATTTTACATTAATTATTTTTCAGATTAATTTATTATTCTGAAAATGTTCAGAAGTAAAAATGTTGGTTACTTCTAACAGGGGAACTAAAAAATGACATGCTTCTAAACAAAATTATTTACAGACATCAAAAATTGCTAAATAAAAACGTTTTATAATTAATTCCACCAATCTCGACCAATTAAATTAAGTATTGTAAAGATTAATTATTGAAGAAATGAAATTATAATCACGGATTACATTTTAATCGATAATGGTGGCGAAATCGCCGTAATTCATAAAACCGGCCTTATTTTCATATTTTATCATTCGCTGTATGTTTTAAATCATAATGTCACGAATTGCATCTTTAATTGATTCTACACATATAGATCCAGTATCAACTATAATTCCAAAGTATAAATAACGAGGAAACTTCAAATTCAAAATGCATTAGAAGCGAACAGATTTCAGGTCTAATTTTTCTACTGCCTAAAGGTATTGGGTAAACTGATATTATTTAGACTACTAGGTCGACTAATTAAACTGCCCTTAATTACTCGGCCGCTGAACTATCATTTTCCTTTACTTTACCTTTGAATTATTACCTTTTTTATTTCATTATACTCATATTTTTTATTTTTTATTTTTTGTTTTAATAAAGTTCATTATTCCCTTTTAATGTTATTGCCCTTTCTATAAAACTAATAAAATTTCTTGTAATTAAATAATATTACATTCCAGGATTTTACTTTCTGTAAAATTCTTAGATTAAATGACGTATTCGCGAATAATAATTTATTAAATAAATATTTCGGATTTTGTTTCTTCTTTTGTTTTTAAGTCAATGAGAATTTACATTGCGTTTTATATACCCTGCTTTCATTCATTTTGTTATTTTTCTAACAAAATGTGAAGCTAAATATTTGTCTGTCACATAAAGCTCTGAAACTTTTTTTCTTTTCAATAGTTATATTCAATACAACACTCCAATTGTTAAGAAATATTGATAATTCTATCATTACCGCCGTAACCTGCTATTGTTTAATTTCTGGAAATATTGGATATCAATATAAACCTTTCGCCGTAGACTAGCAAGATAAACTTATTAAAAGAATATTGAATATGCAAACAGAGAAAAAAGATTTAATAAATTAAATGTGTATTTTTCAATAAATATTGAAATTGACGATATTGCCAATATTCTCAAAGTAAAATGTCATATTTTTGGACTTTCAATATATTAGGTTAGTTTTAAAATAAGATCGTCAGGACAATGTTTTTTTTTTTTTTTCTAGAAAATAAATCGAGTGAATTTTTATTATGAGAATTAAAACACAACAAATATTTGATATAAAAGAGCAATTTCGTAATGATGTTTTTTTTTTTTTCAAACGGAATTAGTGAACTTTACACGCGTCTAAAAATAGACTAAGTAGCTGCATGTATAATGAATTTTTTCTACATCAGTGAGTTTTTGTGCGTTCTGAAAGGCAAAAGCTCTTTGATAAATTGAGTCACGATGCTTTTATGTTCAGGAAAGGTGCTTAGAATACACAGAAGAGGAACAAGCACATTATACAGATTGCATTCAGAATTTCGAGCGCTGATGGTTAGACCTTCAATTCACCAGCATCCATACCGCTGCATGTAGTAATGAACCTGTGCAAAAACAACATGATTTCACGTAATTAATGTGCATTTTTCGTAGTGTTCATGTCTGCCCTCCAGCCGCGCGATACGTATAATGTCAAAATGTTACAGTGATAATCTAAAACCGGAATTAAATATTACTAGAGTACGGTCTGGAAAAATGTTGGTTACTTCTAACCGGGGAACTAAAACATTACATGCCACTAAACAAAACTAATTTTATGTAAAATAAGGTCAATTAAGAGTTAATTTCAAATATATATGTAATGAAGACCAGGCTGCGACTACGTATTTAATTTACTTACACATTTGCTTCAAGGTTTCAATTAATGCTAAAATGCAAAGAAAATTATGTTAAACAATTTAAAGCCTCCGTCAGATGAGTGAATATCTCGATTAATTAAAGATACATGAATATTACTATAAATACCGTGATCGTTTTATATTGTTTGTAAAAAGAATTCCACAAACTATTGCCAAGTACAAACTACTGCTCGTACTGGTATTGTACTTATCAAAAGTTATATATGGAGGTTCATCTTTCAGATATAAAATCTATCCGAAAATTTATCCGAGAATTAAAGAGTACATTGAAACATTGATATTTGTGATATGTGCCTTGCATAACTGTCTAATTATCATCGTACTTATATAAATAACGTATATTAGAAAGAAATTAGACTTAGATCAGATAGACATTAAGCTTTGTTCCAGTTTCAAAATCCAGATTAAAAATCAATCAGTATTTGAAGATTTTTACAAAATCGACGATATATTTTCTCTATCTATTCGTTCATTGAATTCAGTAAATTCGATCCACGATTTCAAAAGAGCAGCGAATCAGATGTTGTATAAGTATTATAATTAAATTTTTTTTTGTTTTATCTTTCTAGTAAATTGCGTTAAATTTTTTATTTTATTTTTCTAGTTAAATTGCGTTAAATTATCATTTATATGCGAGTATTCATAAATATTTTTATTTTTGTAATCGTTTTAACAAGCGTCATTTTTTTGTATGTTGTTTTTTGTGCGCTGTTGCGTTCTTATTTTGTAAAGGACCATATCTGGCCCGTATATTAATAAATAAATAAACAAATAAATAAATATTTTCATCGATATTGAAAGATACCGTAATTGGTCAGATGTAGTTCTGAATGAGATGTTCAATTTTGGTCGAATTCGTTCGGACAAGATCTAATTTGAATTAAATTGGCCAAAAACATACCCTGGTATAAAATGAGTCTAGTTCATGGCCATTTTTTTATTTTGGACTATATTATTTTTATCTTAGAGGACCGAAATAATTGTAACAATAACTATACGGAGTAACTTCATACTGCTTTATCTAATAAAACTAAACTTCTTGTTATTTTCGCCCAATTGGGGTCCATTAATCTCAAGGTTGAGAGTATTTATGTCAAATGATACCGTATATTATATTAAATACACTGATACAATAATGGAAGATCAGATTCCATACATATTTTGACCACATGAACTCACTTAAAGACTGATTTCTGCAGATCTTATACGTTATAGATATACAGTACGTAATAAGATGAACTCTTAATTTTTATAATTAGACTGATGTACAGCCATGACATATGTATTAAAAAAAAAAATCGAAAGAGACTTATTAATGAATTTATCCGTTTCTGTTTTTTTTTTTTCATTTTTTATAGAAATTTAAAAGTTATAATTATAATTATAATTTATAATTATATTTATTATTCTAGTTATATTTATAATTTTTTTAATTTCCTGCAGTGAACGAGGTGGTTTACGGATATCGTTGCGATATCAAAATGAAAAATATTGTTCGCGTATCAGTCACTACACGATTATATTCATATACAATTTTATTACTTATTTTTTTTAAGGATCTGAATTCTTGATCGTTTGTTTAATTTATATAAGGTCGGTGTGTCAGACAGCCTTTTGAGAAATAAACTGTATATTTTCGTATTATACAATCCCATGTTGTAATGTTCAATGTAAGTCGTTAAATAGAGCTGTATTAAGAACATTTTTTATATTGATGACCAAGTTATAGAATATATTAATTTGGTATGCATGTTCAATATTTCATTTTTAATCTAAAAGATGCAAATGCACGATATATGGATTTTAACGTTTCGGGTTGATTGCAAAATTCTCGTACATTTCAGTTGATTTCATTACTGTTTGTGCGAAGTTGGATATGGAAATACTACTAATTTCGAAGAGAAAATTAAATGAATGGAGATATGAAAATGAGTATAGTACTGGTCCCGTGAGGTGCGTTACCGGTAGTACACTAGAGAGAAATGGAATCCGTCTTTTATAAAAAAAAAAGTAAAATGCGAACCGGGAGATGCGAAGAAAACCGAGAGGGCGAAAGTGCCCTGTAATGAATAGAGACAGATATGGAAAGCAAAATAAAATGTCAGCAATACACTAGGAAAACAGGCGAGATAGAAAGGAAGCGAAATTTAATTTTAAAAAATTTAAATTTGGCGTGAGATGTAGGTAAAAATCCAAAAAAAAAGTTAAACTTTCATCGCATTTATTGTATGTTCTTCACATATTTCTAGAAAGTATATTTCTTCAGAATATTCAGCAAAAATTGTTTATATGAAAATATATAATTCGACATTACTGGAAATATGTAAATGTGACTTTTAATGAAATATAATTTACATATTTGTTTCGAAAGTAATAAAAAAATATACTTTTCACTATTATCCCTAGAAGAATTTGAAGCACTGAATGACACGAGTAATTATGAAATCTACTCATTCACATAGAATTTTCGTGAATGTTTACAGGTTTTCAAGGACCGATTTTTCTACGTTCTCATTTTTCAAAGTTTCCGAAAATCTATCGAACACTTATACAACCATTAGTTTCTCTAATTTATATTTTTAAATACATATAGTCTAGCATACATCTCGTGTAGGATAACAGAAAGTTTCATTTCCATTCACTGGATGTACATAGTATGTTCGATATATAACCAGTAATTGATAATGAAAACCAGATTGCATTTGTTCAGAATTTCCATAAAATCTCATGAAATACAGAAATTGACTCTTCGCGATGTTTAGAAAATCTAACTCTTAAATTCCATTCAATCTCACTTTATCATTCTTCACAGAACTTTCGAAATACATTCATTGTTGATGCGCTTGAAATGGTGCAATAGGGAATTTTATTTTTAGTACAGGTATTTCGGTTTCAACCTTTCGAATCAGGTTTTTTTTTAGAATGTACGCTTATCATAAGGATTTTGATCTGGAATAGTGGACATATACTTTGGATTATTGATGTTGATGACTGCATGACTATATGTATACTACATCCTAATATTACCAAAAAATAGATAATCGGTTTTATAATACAATAAAGGGAAACCAATAGACATTGGTGGTGCAATTGAAAAATTAACCAAAATATATTGACTGTATATCAGTGGACGTCCACGTGTAAATTGATCAAATTTGAATTTAACCAAGAAACTTGGAAAACGTACCTTTCTTAATTTTTGGCGAAGACATCTCCCGGTTCTATAGCACATTGTTGTGAGGTCTATTTTGTATCTCATTAAACAGTTAATTGTCATTAGGCTTCGATATTAGCATTGGTGAGTTAAAGTTAACTTGCAGACAAACAAAAGTTGGAACCCTTCTGAATTAAACTAAGCCCGAAGCTGCAGACCAGAAATGCACGGGACTCCGCGTGTTTCTCCTTTCCTATAGCTACCCTCGTACCACGCCGGCTGAGAAAACGGGAAATTCAAGCTTTCACGGGAGAACACGATAGGTGTGGCCCGATGGCATCCCAGAATTCGTAGAGCTTGCGCTATATTACTATGGAGAGAGATTCCAGGCGCGAAATCACAAGTTGCCAAGAGGCATGTAACGTCCTCGGATTTGCAATTCCATTGCAGCCTTCCATACAGGTACGGGTATAAAGACTGAAAGGATAGCTCGGTGCTCCAGTACTACCGGATTGAGCTCACTTCTTACCCTACCTATACATATATAGCGCCTTTGCGGTTATATCCACGTAGCCATTCTTCCCCAGTCCCATCTTCCGGCCGTGAATGCTAGACTAAGAGACTTAATTTATCAGGTAAAGTATGACGTGGCACTTGAAAAATTGCTAAAAATTTTCCGTATTTTTACCCGGTTACAACCAATAGAGTTGAATTACTTATGAATATGCATGTGAACATCCGTGGATATTCTTCGTATAGCAGTGAAGACGCGACTTAACGCAGTAAAGAAAGTATGTTCTTGCGTAATTTATAGGCAAAAACGTTACAAATCAGACGACGGCAAAGGTTTTTCAAGTTTGCACTGCAGAACTTGCACACGTGATATTCTCATCTCTTCACGTTCAGAAGAATGTAATTGCCTTACTTGCATAGTAGACTCATAATAGGTGCTATATACTACTTTTAGTGGACATTAATGATCTCTAAAACATGTATACAATATTGAGTTATTTAAAAAAAAAAAGCTAAAATTATATGTGGAGAATTTTATGTCCTACTACCACGGATACATCCAAAGATCGCGTGTTTTCATACTAATAATGCAAAGATATGTCATTGTTACTATTTTTGTTATCGTTATGAGCAATACAGCTATTTAAGTTATATATTGTACTCTACATTAGCAGTAGACTTTCGATGTTTAAACATGGTTCGTCGATCAAAGAATTAAGTATTCACTTATCGCTATCGACGAAACGAAAATATTAAGCATTGCAATTTGTATGGATATTCAAGTATTTAATTATAAAGCTATATATAACTACTAATATATTTAGGGATTCGATCTAGTACATGATGGTGGATGTCAGTAACCCGAGGGTATGGATGGGTGACCGATTGACACTATGACTGATAGGTTAATTTAATCCTCCCGAGACACTCGAAGGTGTGCGAAGGTAAGGGCGAACAACGGTTTTACGGATGTATGCTAATGGAGACCTCGGGAGATGTCTAACGCCCTACATTCCAAATTGCCTATACCGCGACGACACAAGACACATATACGCACGTTCTTGTAATTATTAGACTACGTCTGAAGATCTACGAGCTCGACTTATTGTTAGAGCAGACTAATGGCTATGACGTGCCATCTTAATGATCATTCCAGTAATTGGTAATAAAACGTTATTACATTATTTATTATATTATTATTAACAATATTCTGATCGCTTATCGAACTCGTGAAAATGTTTTATATATTTCTGTCGATGCATCTATGATAATTTAGAAAGTACTGTTATTTAATAAATTACTAAGTTTCCAGAAATGTATCTTTTCGAAAATCTGTTAGGAAGTTAATAAATTTATTAAGTTTCGTTCCAAGATTTGTAAGTAAGTATTTCGTTCTTGAACTACTTTTATGCTATTTTTTGTTTTAAATTATTTTAGTGTTTTGTATTCATTTATTGTGAAGTATGATGAAAAGTCGGTCCATTATAGATAAAACTGTATATCTTATATAAACCAAAAGAAACCAATAACATATTTATAACCTGTATACGGGTTACTTGCTTTTTAATAATAATTAAAAAAAAAAGTTAAATAATTGAAAGTAGGCAGGACGTATTCAAGCATCTCTCGATAAATCGGAATATTTCTCTTTTTTGACGTGGTGCTTAAAAATAATTGTAGATGCCCTCTTTCGTTAATAATCGTTAATAATCAATAATCGATAATATACTATTCCTCACTCGTGAGGGTGCGTTTGTCAGGAGACACTGCAACGTATTATCAAGTACAAACAAGTATGCTCGAGGAATGCAACATTCCATTGCGTGCTATGGAAACTAATTAGAACACGTTCATTATATTCTAATTCAATTTCACTTCCGAAACCTCATCTAGGCATAAGTTTGGACAGCCATCAACGGTAATAAGGGAATATAAATAGTAAGATGCTCGATTACCCAAAAGTTGCGTTATCTTAGATTACATACTGATTAGGTAACATCGGTATCTTATGTTATGGAGTGTCTTATGTTAAACAAATTGGTTAGAATACTTTATTACACAAGTATCGTTTGGAATATTCGTACATATGTTTACATATAATATATGAAAATAAGAAACTACTGTCAAATTGTCGAATAAGTATAATTTACAAAATAACGCAAATGTTAAGTAACAGCAATTATTTTATTATTTTATTGATTGAAGACGTAATAATCTAAATAAAACAATATAGTAATTAGTCAGTTTAATGATTTTTTTCAAACTGACTGTTCTTTTGTCATATATGTTATGGGTTTTACGTAAACATTTCAAATTCTTGTAATCTTTCGTAGTTTTAATTCATTCCTGTCTAATTTTGACAAATTCAGGCATGTTTTAAAAATTTCTCTTGCATTATATCTATAATTCTTTTTCTAGTTCTGCCAAGTTTTCTTATTATTTTGAACGCATTCAATCTTCATTAAAATTTTCTAATTTTTATCACTTTTTGTTTTATTTATTGCTGTCTTTTTTTATACTGGATTAACATTGCATATGCGCAATTCTTATGGTTTCTTATTACAATTACATGTATATCCTTATTGGTGCGTGAATTTATTTCTATCTTTCCCATATGCAGACTTCTACTTCTTGTTTTCATAACAAATTTATGTATTCTTTAGCACTTTATATAATTCTAGAAATTTTCTAAATTCAGTGTAAATTAATTTCATCCTTTCAATTCTGACTGTTTTTTTCCTAATATTTTTTGCATTAATTTTCTTTTCATTTTTTTATGTTATTTATAAGACGCGACAATTTCTTTATACTTGTTTTATTTGTATTTTTTCCACCTCTTAAAAATGACCATTAATTAAATTAATATCAACCATTTTTACATCCGAATTCTGTTCAGCTTTTCCCTTTCACTTAGAAGAATCTTTTATGTATGAACATTTTATTTACTTGACAATTTGCATAGATGAAATTATGATTTATGTACAAATTTTATTTTTTATTTTTTATTTAGTCATTCAAGCATCGCTAATTTTTGGCAACATTTTCTACGTGAGTAATCCGAGCATAGCTATATGAAAATTGCATCGACAATGACACCAGTTTTCTGATGCTGATAAATTTAACTTTTAAAAACATGAAATAATCTATGTTTTAATTTCGAGTTTAGTTTTCAGAACCGAAAAGCAACAAAAAGGAAAATGAACCAAGTTTTATTAGGCATTTCGTTGACCCAGAAAATTTTCACCTCTGGAGCGTTGAATGAATTACGGCCTATAATTATGTAAACACTTTCGTCGATTTGTTGTAAGAACCAACAATGCCATTAAAGTACCTTCTGCGTCCATTTCTATTTTGAAGTGAAACTAGAGAAGCGTATCAAACGGATACTCAGATCGAAGTTCTTCGGGCCAAAGCTAGAGGAAACGAGTTTTTTATTTGTCAAAGTTTTTAGTCCTCGCCTCTCGAGCGGGAAATTAACGTTGGATTCGTTCCTTCGTATTTACTTCTGAAGTAACGCCGCCGTCTACTTACCCTTGTTTTTCATGTCAGTACCTCTCTCCTCACTTCCGCACCTCATCCAAATCTACTCTTCTATTAACTCGCCTCAGCTTTTCACTAATCGCTTTTCCGCAAGTCTAGGTAGTTTATGTCCCTACGGAGGTACTTAATTTTGGCTGCAAGTTCGAGAGCGATTTAATCATCGCAGTTGGGAAATTTCCCTGCGAAATGTCATACAGTCATTATTATTCATGGGGCGGCAAAAATTACACCATCTTTACGGGCGTTTTGAGTTATTCTGGATCATGAGAATACGACCTCGCTCTAGACTGGTTCGACTAGTTTTGCGCAGTGCATATGCACGTATATAGTAGTTAAAAAAAAAACATTAATTTCTATTAGTTTAAAAAATAACTTCGTAAATAATCCAAGAATATATATTTATATAACGCTGGAAATTTTATAATTTTATTGTAGTACTACATTTCAAATTTAATAATTGTTTATATCAAGGAATTTTTCATCATCTGTTAGTTCGTGTTTATTTTTTGTTTTTTAGCTGCACTCGTTTCTTAATCCTATTTTTCTTCATCTTCTATCTCTTCCTATTTCCATCCATCTCCACTACCTAGCCAACTTTATGTCTTCTCTGTTCTTAAACTTTTCTTACATATATAAGCTCTTCAACTTCGTTTGCATTCGTGAACTTTATCATCACCATCATTCGTTCATTGTCTTGGCTTGATTTAAACATTCTAATAGTTTTTTTTAAATAATTGTTAACTATTGCTTCTTCGATAATCAAATTGAAAAGATTACATTGTCCTTAATAAAATCAGATATATGGCCAATTTATTCTGTCATATTTATATCTTTTGTTTTATTTATTTAAAGTTTCAAAGTGTGTATCGTTCACATCTTTGGTCACTAGCATATGACAAATAATATATTTCGTTAAATAATTCTATTTTTATAATAATTAAAATAAATTTTTCAAAAACCATTTCGTCATAATTTGTGATATGAGGGGTCATTAATACTTAAGCATATAGCAATGGACATATATGACATGGAATATAATTATGAATAATTGCCCATGTACTTTTAATGAAAATTTACGAGTGAAATATTTGATAACATGTTAAGTAATACCTACCAATAAATACATAAAGTATATACTTACAATATTCAAATTATTTGAATGTTATTAGGCACGTTAAAATACTAAAATGACCACAGGACATTATATTTATTCTTAAATACGTCATTTTACCTATTAACGAATGGATTACTCGCCATATTTAAAGAAGCCTTGTTTACGACAAACAAATCAATTTCTCGGATAAAATGGGGTAGCGCAATTGAATGAGACTAGGAATATGCGAGCATTTTACTCGAGAATGCAAGATCAATTTTACCTGCAGGTTTATTTCTCACATTCTTTAAGACCACCAACAACAACGAGCATTCATGCCTGGTATACTAATATATGACTCAAATAATCCACGTTCAGAATACTATATTATTGCTGAAAATGTATCTTGCGATGGTCTTATGTTGATAAAACATTACTCCGAGAATTAGGGTATAACGACATTTTTTGTTTTTAAGTATTGTTGTAATTTTATGGATTCTGCTGAGTGTATAGTTAAAAGGTTTCTTTAATTATGCAAATATTAATGAAAACTTGGAAAACATGCAGAAAAATACTTTAAAAAGAACACGATATTAAGTTTCCATTTAATAATGTAAAATTTACTATGTTCAATTATAAAGTCGTAATTACAATACTTTTGTATTTACGGAATTTACGGAACGGAAAACACGAGTAATATATTTTTCCATCTATAGTTTTTAAATCTTATCGCTTTTTCTTACATCTTATTAAATATAGCGGATAATTTTCTTGGTAAAATTATTTCGTGTATCGCATTTATTGTTTTCCTTTTGTTTATTTCTAAAAACGCATTATTCAAGCAACATTTGTAAAGAAATAACACTTTCGACAACTTCTTCGACTGTAAGCGGTCGTATATATTGGACGTCCGACGCACGCTTGAACTCTCTGTTTCTGAAGGTTCTTGCAGAAAGTCTTTCTATGATCTTTCATCAATATTTTCTCTTAACCTATTTCAGGGTGTTACCTTAATATTTACACACATTGCAGTATTCTAACTTGTTCAATATTACAAGAAAAAAAAGTTATTGTAAATAATGCAATATTTGACAAGGCAATAGAATACGTTTTTAAATTAATTTCTATTTGTACTTAATTCCTTAATTTGCGAAAATGAGTTTTATCTTACGCTCCTGATACAACCGTTATTTGTTGATCTACAGTAGGACAGAAAATGTGTTATAAAATGGAATAGAGCGGGGTGTTCGGTGTTTGGGAAAGGAGGCGGACTCCCGTCCACCCTAAACTATAAAACAGTCAGATCATTTTAAAATATTATATTTTTATATACAGTTAACAATGGTGTTTTCTTAACGTTTTTTTTTTTTTTTTATTTTAATGAAATATTTGATTAAAGAGATTTTCTATAATGCTAAACACGACTTTGGAATACAAATTTAAACATTCAAAATGATGACCCTTAATAAGAATAAAATATTTAATTAAAAAATATACTTATCCTTACAAATTTATCAAAATTTAAATAGTATTTCTATTAAGTACACTAATAAACGTAATTTGCTAGTAATTAGTCAATAATTACTGATAATATTACTAAAAGCTCGCATTATAATTTCTTAAATATATACCAATAATAATAATAAAAAAAAATAGAAGAAATATAAGAACAGAAAAAAGTAAGAAAAGTAATAACAAATATTTAGTCAAAATTTCATGATACTTTCTCTTTACATTATCCCTCGGCACGAGCATAGGGGTAGGAACTGTTGATTTGTTTTACCATTAGAACTGTTATTCTTTCGAGAGAAGAACTCCATGGTGGTTAAGTAAAGCCAAATATGGTATTTACTCTTGCTTCCAGTGCGGGTTGGTCTACTGCCAGGGAAAAGCATCAGTCACCGCTGTTAGATTCGAGAACAGCTGAGAACCAACTGACAGTAGCTTCCCCACCCGCGAATGAATGATTACTTGGCCACGGATCTGTTCTGACAGAGGCAACCAAAAAGTAACACATATTTGCGACAACAATTTCATATTACTGACAATTTTACGAGTAACAAATTGAATCATATTCGTTATAAAATATAGAGGAATACAAAGTTTTTATTTTTTGAACTTTGTAATGTTTTGTTTACACATTTTTTATGAAAATTCATTTGTATCTGTCTTTATTCTTTAGTTGAATAATTAAAGCACTATACATTAAAAGTTTCCTAAAAAATTTGATGCAATCTCGTATACCGAATCTAAATTCTTTATTTTATTTATTTAATCATGGTAGCTTTATAATAGTAATCCAATATAAGACATCGAATATTGATCGATGATTTCCATTTTCCCATCATATAGATTTTAAATATTTTTAGTATTGCTCTACTTTATAAGAAATTTTATTCTTTGATTTGTAATTTATGTATATATACACATAATTGTATATAACTGATTTCGCTGTAGAATAATTTATTCAGATACTAGTTTAACATTTTTATTTTTTTATTTTTTTTTATTTTCTTTTTATTTTGTATTTCATAAATGCAATAATTTACTACTTATTTTTTATCTTGATTTTTAAATTATTGGTAAAAATAAGCATACAAAAAAAAAATAAAACACATTTTTCACTATCATTTCGATTAGCAAATTTTGAACTAACAACGTGAGCAGCACAATTATAAAACGATCATCGCTCCCTTGGTGATTGCAGTATATTAATGAAGACACGAATAATGAATTTTGAAGTGAATAAATCAAATTTGAAATATAAAACTTTTTTTTAACCTGTTTCATTATATCGGGAATTGATTTTATTTATTCGTCCGTAGGATAAATAAAGCTGTTCTTGGAAAAAATTGAATAAACAATTTTACTATTGAAAGAAACAAATTATTGATCAACGGCAGTGAGGTCGAGACAATTGAAAACCATTCAGAAACTCAATTGTTTTTTATTAGTTTACTATTTTCAGATATTTTCCACAGATTTTCATCTAATTCTGTTGTTTATTTTGACACTTTTCGTCAAGTATCGATTTTATGCCAGTTTTCATTCAAATCATAAAATACATTAGTTTGTACCTGTATCCACATCGAACAAATTAAAACTTTCCTTGATTAGAACGTGTAGTTAGAAACAGCATTGCCTCAAACGGCTTGTGGAAAATTATATTAATTTAGTGCGACATTCCTAAAAAATTTCCATCCGAGTTGTTGTTCCATTTCATTTTTCAATACTAATTTATAGACTGTGACGAAGGTTTGTTCCCCGTAGAAATTAAATACAATTACAGAACGGAGAAACGAATGTAGGGAAAGACAAAGTCCGTCAGACGTACGTTGCCAAGTTAGGTCTGAAAAGTTACGAGAATGATTTCAGGGCGACTATAGCGTCACTGAAATCAAATTGGAAGTGAAAATGCAATTGAAAGTCGGTTCGTGGTAACGAATACATTCGAATTCGCTCGGACACTTCTCTCGTGCGCTACGCAGAGTAAGCAAATTTGTCCAGTGCTTCACTTGTCACCCAGTGTCTCGGCCTTTACCTGCTAACGAATACTTCAAAGCTTTTTAAGCCCGCAATTAGTAAATCCATATAATAATCATTTCAATCAATTCCATTTTTTAAAATAATTTAAAGCGTTGTATGGGTGGCCAAACCTTAGTTTATCAGTTAAAATCGTAATAAATGTATTGAAAAAAGTATTATATTATTTGACAACGAGTTTCCAGTCTGATTATATTTCATATCTGTCACAAACAAGTGTCATTTTTTAGACTAAAGCCCCCTTGCAGATCCAAATATGCTTAATCGTCATTAAATTGCTATATATGAAAAACGTGCATACGTGAAAATGAGGTTAATCGCAGCTAACTGACAAACAAAATTGACAGTATAGGAAGTGTGTAGGAAGTAAAATAGTATGAGAAAACTGTATTGATAAGGAAGAAGGTCGCTCTACTTTAATGTCAACAACGTTACAGCCTCCCGGAAGACGGTCTTGAATACACCGCCAGTGCACGTGTAACCAAGGTGGACAGCGGTAAAGCCTCCCATTAATAATTTGTAACTCGACTTATCCCTGTATGGCTCAAAGTGTACTCTGCCAACAATTTATGGTATAAAGACTGTTTACAGATTGAAATGTTTACGGACTGTCAATGCTGTACAACTTTCATTACTTTGGACTCTACAATATCGATTCATAAAGCTGGCGAGGACATTGAGAGTTGCCACGAATTTGGTAGGATGATATCAAAGTGACTTTGCAATAACACATATATGTTCATAAACAACTCTTTGGCATTACGCTATTATAGTTTACATAAAACCATATGACACGTGCGTTAATATTTTACGTATACTTTGTTCATATATTGTTTGTGTGTTATTAATCATGGCGATTAACTGCGGAGTAATGAACGGTAAATGAAAATGTTCATTCACCTACGGCTACGGCCAATCTTTGAAGCCGGCATTTCCCGGAATTTCGAGCTTCTATAATGTCGTTGCAATCAGCGATGCACAGAGCGAAAGCTCAATCTATCTCTTTACCTCATAATAATCAACAAATTAACAAGGTTTATTCAGGGTAAACGTGTAGCGTTGGTATTAATTGAGAGACCGAAAAGAAATGGTTGACACAGCCGGACGTTGCCTGCGAAGCGCTGTTCTTGTCAACAACGAAACTATGTTAGCATATGTATGACAAAATAGAGTCTAACTGCGCCGAAGCGGATTTTCCGCTATCGTTAACTCAGTTTTCCCGGTAACAGGATTTTCTATCGACTTGCAACATCGCTGCCAAGCGATAGCGAATACGCCATGGATATTTTATTTTCGCGTAGCCGGAAAAGAATAAGCGCAAACAACGTGTAAATCGAGTTATTTACCGAGAAGTCAGTGAAAAGGGATGTTTTTCTACATGTCAATATCTCCATTACTTTTCTTTGCAATGATGCATGCAGATAATTTTATCTTCATAGCGAGTTGTAGCAGTATTTCCTAACTACAGCTTTTACTATTTCGCATTCGCACTTTTAATAAAATACAAGTTTCTGCATTTTGAAAAGAAAACCCATATATCGTTATTAATTAAAAATAAATAAACGATAAAATAATTATAAACGAAGAAAGTGCGATACGTCTGGTTTTATTGGATTCGATGTTTCAATTGCATGCTTAATTTTAATACATTTATTGTCGAGTTGAATAGCTCTAATGCACCTGTCGTCGCGAAATACTCGCTGCGCTATTTAATATAGATACCGTTAAATGAAGACATTGAATTACTTCTCGAAAACTAATTATGTTCGTTGATAACCTATATTTATTAGTAGGAAAGTTTGACATTTCCTCCGTTTGTTCGATGGAATTATTCCATTCTTAATCACCTGTCATGTGCATTACACATGCGTTTATATATGCATGTATGTATATTATAATTTATTTGAAAATATTACAAATGTAAACTTTGTTTCATCATATGTGACGTAATCAAGTTGAAACTTGAGATTCTCCCGTAATCTCTACATAAATGATGGAATAATCAAAATGATCTTTTTTTCGCGCACTTTATTCTTTATTTTTTACATGCACATATAAAAACTTTTATGCGTTCGGATGAAGACCTATTAACATATCAATAACAAGCAATGTTTCAAGAGATACTACCATTTAGGGATACTTGCAGTTGCGAAAGTGATTTATGCTAAGAGTAACTATATACATAGTTATTCATGTAAAAACCTAATAAATTCTTTCCAAACCCAAATTTGTTAATTATAGATCCTACCGGCACTTTGTACAACCATCTTTTACTCCTGATGTATATATAACCTGTGGTGACGTGGCGGGCTACATGCTGAAGAACTTTGAGGGTACAGAAGGTTTATTTCCGGCTGTAAACAGTCATCTCGTCTCATGAATTAGTGATTTTTTACGTTGAAATGCATCCGTCCGTTGAGAAGTACATAAAGTACTTTGGGTTCCTTGTAGAAAATACTATCTTCAATAAAGGAAACACCTGTAGTGTCACTACTGCTTTTGCGAAACCCTAAAATTTCATATCATATTAGCTCTCCAAGTTTTCTTCTGTTTCTGAACAATGTTTGATTTAAGTTGCTGATTTTCGCGACAATTTTTAAATTACTTTTAATTTAATTTGTTTTTATATGATCTCCATAGGTAAAACTCACATCTTAAACTTTAAGAATTTAATATATATGTGCTGGAATTATTAAATTTTCTGTAATTACTCGATACATGTTATTCGGGAGAAAATAAGTTTCTGTTTACATACTTGGACTTTAGTCCAAAATTTAAATTAAAAAATTCAACGTAATAACAAAATTAAAACAAAAATGTAAAATCTTTCAAACGCAAAGAACCTCTTTTTGAAAAATTGTTTAAGTTGTGAACAATTATTAATAAGAATTACAAAGTAAATTTATTAAAAGAACCATGGTTAAATAAATGATAAAAAGACGCTACTTCTTTTTACAAATAATAAATAAGTTCTTAAATAAATAAAAAAAAAAAAAAAAAAAAGTTCTTAAAAGATGTGCTGTAAGTTAGGATTAATAATGTAAATAAAAAAACTGGATTACATCCTACGATTATTAATAAGCCTTTCATACACACAAATTCATTCCCGCTATTCATATACGGAATTTTTTATTTGTTTTAACATGCGCGTGTCAGACATCAGTCCAATGACTTTTAATTATAAGGATCAATATTCCATTATCCTTCTATTATGGTCATTAATACTATACTCTGTTTCGCGGCGATAATGCTCATTTAATATGCAAAGTTATATAGCTTGATTATCTATATGCAAATAATCAAGAAATACATCTTAATTATTATGTACACGAGATGTCAATTAAATAACTAAAGTTTTCAGTCCATTCCAATTGAATGAAGGTAAAATAAAAAATATAATAATATAAATTGCGGTTAATGCCAGAACGGTTTTTTATATTTTGAAATCGACCAAGTAGTTTTCTAAACAAAAAGAAATTGAAATGTACCAAAACATTGAAAACCGGCCAAAAAATTAAATACTTGCCGCATTGAATCAGGCGAAATAATGATGTATTATGTATTTATCAGTTTATATTGATTTTTACATTCCACATTGTTCTATTAAAAAGATCTGTGTCATCATGTCGCGATCTGTCAGAAAACAACACAAACATTCATTTTTAGTTGCATTATTAAAATTCGATCAAATGAAAAAACAGGTGTTTCGCAATAACACTTCCATTTTGTGTTAACCATGTTCAAATTACTTTCATTAATCTGATAATCAATTCGACAATCACAATATCCAATTTCGCCCAGCCGTAAAAATGGAAGTTTACGAACCTATTAGAGGCGCTTGTTGTACAGTCCACGACGAAGGGGCGAGGCTGAAATGCTAATTTATGCTGTAGTGTAAATATCTCGGTACAATAGGAGTTCAAACGGTGAAACGTACTCGAAAATAGCATTCATTAACCCCAATCTTCCGATCGGCGTATCTGATTTCTGCCTCGCTAAAAGTTCGTTTGCCCAGACGAATCGATTCGAATCCAGTTCAGGCGTACGGAGTCCACTCACCAACTTTCATAATAGTTGTTTGCT
The DNA here is from genome assembly GCA_030522945.1 of Trichopria nigra. Classification (NCBI taxonomy): domain Eukaryota; kingdom Metazoa; phylum Arthropoda; class Insecta; order Hymenoptera; family Diapriidae; genus Trichopria; species Trichopria nigra. Next base: position 17,027 of record JAPYZR010000354.1, on the reverse strand, counting down.
TTTAACTTCTGCTCAAATTGCCATATCGAAGCTTACCGACAATAAGTCATTAATTGGGCGGCCTTCCATTAAATTACACCTTTTTTTTCAGCACGTAGCAATTATGAAAATGTTTTAGAGCTCTCCGGTCTTGTTTTTCCAAATCGTTACAAATTATTTATAGATGTTGTTTGGACTTTAAAATTGAACATTTATCGCGAGCAATCAATGAAAATTTAACTTCTTTGTCGTTTTTATAATACATCAATATCTTTCCTTGGTATGTACGGCGTTGCGAAAATGTATATAGATACCATATATATGTATATTTATATATACATCGATATATATAATCGAGCCCCAATGCAACATGATACTAATGTCTGTAATCTTGTAAAACATGTGTTTGTCATCGCCCACTGGATGACATGAAACTATATTGCTACATATAAGTATAGACAATTTTAGATACATATGGATTTTATCTAATACAGTGGCCTCTATCGTTAACGTAAAAAGCTGAAAAGTGCAACCTTGAAGTTTGGACGGTTGATAATTATTATATGCAAAGTTTAAAGAAACAATGAAAAGTTAAAAGATTATGATTTGAAAAGAACGGTTTACATTTCTGTGAAGCGAATAAACGAATTTATAATTCATACCAGTTCATTTAATGAGATATACTTTCATAACACCTATGATAATATGAATTATTTGTGAAATAGGGTCATATATAGGTAGTATCGTCGCTTTACCATGAATCGCATAATATTGTTGGTTTTACAATACAAAACACGTAAGTTTATGAAATATAAACATTATATATATATATATATCTATAACTGTTCAAAAATCAGCCGGTCCCTTCCCAGTCCCCCTTTAGGTATCCTTTACTATTGTTTTAGTTTCCCCGAGAGTATTTAACATGAATTGACTGATAGTATTTTACATTAAAGTATACCCAAAATAAGTTTAATTGCGAGAGGACGATGATCTCGCATAATAGTCAGCTCATCTTTTGTCATTGCTGAATCTCTTTCGATGCAGCTTTTTTTGCGATGAAAATCAAATAACACGATATATTTGTAATTGTATGATGCATTTACATTAATTCTTTTTTTTAAATATATATAAACCATTTGCATTCGAACAAAAATGGGCTCTTAACTATTCATAAACAAAATTTTCATTCCCTAGTGGAAAATAAGTCCATTTTATGGTCATTTTTTCTGGACTCCATTACTTTTAACAGAGAGGCCAGATAAATTGGGTAGAAACTGGTGTAATTTTCTACTAGGGTTGTATTGGAATTTTAAAAAATATAATTAAAAATTATAATATCTTCTGGAATTAGCACAATTCCATGTTTTTCAACGTTTTCTTATACCAATTCGAGTACTTGGACAATCCATTTTTAAGTGTTCCGCTGCCACTGTGCAATTTAGCTTACTATTGAAATGCAGAAATTAAGGATTTTAACGACATGTCATACTGTTTCATTGTGCTCTATGAAATTGATGCTAGAACAGTGTTTAGTAAATCAACATTAAAGTTCATTAATTTTGGTTTTGGCTTGATGTAGAAACTTAAACCTAACGACGTTTGCCTGCTGAGGGGTGTACGATTTTCATAACATGATGGATTCTTAATCGACCAGTTGAAAATGACAGTGGTTGAATCATAATAAAACTACTGTCACGTATTTTTCTTATAATGAAAATTATCCTCCAAATAGTTCAAGTACCTCAAGATCGGATACAATGGAAGTCGAATGTACCTACATTTGTCACTGGTAAGGATGTCCATCTTATACGTCCATTTCGTAGGTATAATGGACACACAATGGATTTACAATAAACGCAAATATAACTAGTTTTTTAAATGGACAAATCTGGACGTACATTGATCGTCCAATCATCGTCCACAAATACTTTGAACATGTAAGAATAACAATGATAACATTCTTATATCTCAATAAATCTAAATATTACCTTGCAGGTCGGCATTAGCGTTTTTATATTTGTGCTCGCAAAAAGAAAGTTCTAAGTTTCATTTCCGTCTCAGTGCACACTATTCAAGAGAACTTCCTGTAGAATTCCTCACTGTCAAGAAGTTTGCGAAGTTTGATAGGGCAAACAAAGATGTGTAACATTGGCAAGTTCACTGTTGTATATACGATTATGATCAAGAGTCGTTAGTCATTATGTTGTTGACCTGCAAAATTTGCAGGAAAACTCTAATACATATAAAATTGGTATTTTTACATAAATAATAATTCAAATAATTGACTTACTGAAAAATGTGCGATTCATATTTAGATGAATTTATTAATTTTCAATAAATTTAATTTAACCAGCTGCATCGGAGGCGTTGATGGAAATAAGATGTACATATATGAAGAATTGTAAAGTAATACGTCTTTATTACAGTCAAAACAGCGACTTTATATTTTAACACAAATAAAACATTTTATTTACACAGTCATAACTACGATTTAGGACATAATACTCTATGTATTTTTCGTGACTTTTATTCTGAATATTATTCGATTTCGACATGAACATAAATGAAAAAACCCTCTTTACCAAATGCTAGCATTTTACTATGCCAGCGCAAATGTTGTAATTGGAAAAAAATCCTAAAACTGAACGTTTATCGTACTCGTACTTATGAAAATTCCAAATTTCACTCATATCGCGTTCGTCGTCGAATAGAAGTGGCACTTATCAGAATATAAGAAAGAAGTGCTTGTCGATAGAATATCGTCCAGTGTGTGTATGTATACGTGTATGTGTGTATGTGTGTGTGTTCACAGCAAACTGTCGTATCCAATCGGGCGTATCCCCGGTCACCCCGGAATGCTCCTCGCGAATATCATAATTTTCGAAATCGCAGTTTTACGACTCTCTTGGTCAAGCTAGTCACGCGTAGTTTCCGTTACCTTCACTTTATTACGTCCTGACACTCTCGCTCTCTCACTTTGGAGGGAATCGGTATTGAGCTAGGTCCTCGTAAAATCGCAGCACCGAACGAGAGAGATCATTCGCCCGTTTACGCGTCACTTTTAATCGATTCTTCCATGGCAGATTATCCGGATTACCGTTATACTTCTTCCCGTCTCGTTTCCATGGTGCATTATGCCGATGATCAGCGTTGGAATGTGTCTGGAATCCTTCGGGATACGGTGTAAAACCGGTATCGACATCGACTCGGCCTTCTTGAGCAACGAGATTAACGTGGCTTCTTCCTCGCATGCTACTTCCGCCGTAATTGAATTAATCGCGATCGTTAGTCGTTTATACCGACGATATGTACAAAATGATGAGAGACACCAAAAGACAGCTCGAGGATAAAATCGGTCCCGCCGTTCCCGTCTGCATAGCTTCCGGACGTTCGCCTGAAACATTAAGATAAGGCCATAATTAAAAGTTTTTTCGCAACCTTTTTACGAATATTTTTTACGAAAACTATTAATACGAGAAAATTTAAATATATTTATATTTATATAAGCAGATCAAGAATAATAATAATAATAATAATGATCTTCATAAATTAGTCCTGTTATTACTGGAGAATTCATTTCATAGATCTTGAAAGCACAAGCTCTGAGGAATAGTGGTATAAGACATAATTTAGATAATCCTATTAAAGATACTCTGTGGATATTCAATACTTGTCCAAGTATACGGGTAGATCATACTTAATATTACTGAAATATATGTGAACATCCTATGAGTAACCTAAACGTCTTGATCAGTCAAAATATCTTTCTGCACACTTCGCACACGAGTATTCCTAAATTTGTTGTTATTTAATGTTTGCAAGTTCCAAATGGCAAATTATCAACTAAAATTATTATTGATGAATAAACTAGATGCTATTGGTTGAACTACAAGCCATTTCTAGGATTCATTGCTTCAATTAGCTCCCAGTATCAATGCAAGGTTTTAATTCGAAACATTCTACCGTTTACGGAGAAGAGATTGCTGGTATCTTTCTATGTGGAATCGCAATTGTTTTGTTAGGAGTTGTGTGCATTATATATTGCGCAAAAGTACGCAAGAAGGAGTAACAACGAAAATGCCCTTTACTATAGCAATAACAATATCCATCTACGTTGTAACGGTACAAAGGGGCAATGAAACAGACAAGAAAAGTAGAATAGTTTTACTGTAATTTCATTCTTTCATCAGAGGCCGTTTTCTAAATATTTAGAAATAGTATACTGATTCTACATCGACCGTTTTTTCCACAATAGTATAGAAAAACGAACAACTTTAGGAATGATAGAAGTTCTTGAAACGACTCTAGTCTGCTGTAACAATCATAGAGTTCTGAGCATCAAGTGTTCTACAAGTTAGTTTAAATTTTTGACATGTATTTTTCGCAAATTCTCTCTTTGCTATTACTCACCGGCATATAGTATTTCTTAGCCAATCGTAATAGAACTCTAGTGCATATATAGGAAATTAGTATTGAGGTAGTCGTTCTAATATGATGTAAGAAATTAGTCCCAGTAACTATAGGAAGTTTAAGTTATCTAAATAATATATAACATTTAGATTGGAAATTCAGATTGGATTTCGCCTATGATAATTTCTGGAGAATGAACAGTTCGAAGTTCCAAGCGCTGGATGAATTCATGTCATAATCATCATCAGCGGGCTCAAAGGAATCGGTATATATGTATAGAATTGTTGATATATTTCCGACTCTATTACAAGACATATTAATTTCGACCACGAAATCGAAAGTCAAGATATTATTGAATTCCTTTTCAATGATAAGCAACCAAATGAACATGAATAGAAGCGCCAGTTGACGTTTGAAGGCATATATATATATGTGAAAGAGAAATTGAAAATCGAAATATGAAAATTATTTATTTATTATCTCTGAAATGCCGGCTAACATTTCCATGTTTTCCACACTAGCCAAGAAATGAGACACATTAACCATCTATTGTATCCATTGTGTTTTTTGATCATTATAAGAATAAACAAATGGCGATTGTAAATACATCAATAAATATAATGCTTTATTGTAGATGTTTATCAATGTTCAACTTTGAGGGTAGATTAAGTGTCAACATTAAAACCTTAGGTTACCATTCTTTACAATAGCTAATCTTGTGTGTATGTTTACTATATAGACGTTCAAATTTGGTGAGCGCTGAGGTGTCGATACCCAAGCGTCAATGTATGCAAGGTACGAATAATACCAGTGAATAAAAAGAGAACCATGATGTATAAACATTGCTGCTGATTCTAAACCTTCTGAATTTCAAATCATACTTAATGTAAGTAAAAGATATTTCAAGATACTGAATTTTCGTATAAATGGTGTAGGATAGTTTTGTTTCCTTCATTGCGTATTACTGCGGTAATAAGGGTGTTTCTGTATGGTTTGTTCATAAACGTTGGTTTACTGGAAAATTTGCGTTTATAATTTTAAAGTTTAGATGCGGCAATATGCAGGCTATACTAGTGGTTCATTCGAGATTTTACAGAAAGTTTTGAAAGAATAAACCTCAATTTATATATTTTCAAACTGCGCAGTATTATAAATAAAATAAATAAAATAAAAGATCGAGAATTTAATTATTCCTAGGTGAAGATAAATTTCGAAATTCAGAGTTTACAACATGTGATATTTAAGTATAATTAAAGATAAGGCTTGTTAATGAATCGGTTTATGTTAAAATCTAATGTGATCCTGCACAGATCAGTAAGAGGATTACGGTAGCTTGCATCCCTAGTAGAAATCTTTTTCTTACACTATCCATTTCTCCTATGCTTTTAACATGGTAAACATCTGAACTGTCTAAGAATTGGCTAAGAAATGTTTTCATTTCTACCAGGGATATATTGACGTAAACTTATATCTTTTTAAGTGACAAAATAACTTGATAATATACAAAAATTTGTCAAATTTGCAGTCTACCCGTTTCACCGAGATCATATTAATCGTATTTCAAATATTTGTCACGCGTGTGCAACATATTTTACGCCCAACACTATAGATGATTGTTTAATATTTATGTCCAATATTGCAAAATTTTCGATAATATAAAGTTTCTACTGGAAAATACAATTAAGAAATTTTAATGATGTACGGCAGTAAGACTTTAGTTTAAACGCCAGACGAGCGAAGTTTTGTATTTAGCAAAGTTTTTCGCGAGTACTTAGCACCTTCGTAAACGTAAGTTTGACGTCAATGCACTTTCTTTATATCTTATTTTCTTTATTATTCGATTACATAAATAAAAAGTTTATATTGTCCTTTATGCATGTTTTCGCAAACTATACCACAACATCTGTAATGAACCTTTCGTTCTTCGTATATGTTGGAGTAACTTTTTATAGGGAAATTATTAGATATTTTATATAATATTCTCCGGTGTTGGTTAATTTTTTTCCCTCAGATTCTATTCCTTTAGTAAGTGAATTGATTCTGTAGCGGATGCAGATGCAACCCGCTTCAATATTCCAATTTTAAACCTGCAGTATAGTAATGAGACGAATATCCAACTATTACGCATGGTACCGTATTGTCGCATGCTGAAAATGTCTTTGTATGCAAAAAAAGTTATTTTTCAGCTTATCTATTGTCTCGGTTAAATTGAATTCAAGTTTCCCGCATACAAATATGCACTCATATTTAAAAGATGTGGTTGAAACCTAATTGGCAAAAAGTCATACTAAACTACAGAAAATTTCGACGTATACCAATCCTTCATAGAAAATTGCATTGGAGTCTAAGACTACCAATCTGTAAAGAAATTTTAATAATTTCTACCAGTAAATCATTAAAATACAATTCATTTTTAAGTTAGGATTCAATAATGCATTCCGATAAAAAATTACAGAAACAACAATAATTCAATTTTATTTCAGACGTTATAGTTGATTTTTAGAAAATCCCACTAAATTCGACTTTAAGAAGACGTAGAGGATGCGGAAAAATAAAAAGAGTAAAATAGAAAAACGAACTCGGACGACCACGATTGCAGAAACCGCGATTGCCGCACAAGGGAAAAAGAATTAATTACCCTCGAAGTAATTATTCGAATCGTTTATTCTCTTCGACCCGTGCAGTAGACCACAGGGGACTTTGCACGAGCTATCCGCGTACTCTGGGTTTTCCAAATGACGGTCTTCAGTATTAGCGCCGTCGTTGCTGATGCTATTATTATGTATATATATATATAACGTTTCAGAAGTAGAAAATGAGTCCAGTTTTTGGCTATTTTCTGTCCAGTTTGCTTTTTTCCCATGTTAAACTTATAGGCTAACTGGGCAGTGTAACAGAAAACTGGATAGATTTCTACCAGGGGTAATGTATTGTCATTAAGCATTAGAAATTAAGAAAGCATTTGGTTTGGAGACTATTCTCATACTGGTCTTGGCGCAGCTATCGATACACATTTCATAATTGATATTTTATCGAAATGCGACAATTCCAAAATTTTTGAAACTTCGTGTGATTTATAAAGTCTTACTTCGGATTAACAAATAATTTCAAACTAGTGTGAAAATCAAGGAAAGGCATCTTGAAACATTCATTGCGGTTAGTCACTAAACTTTGTTGGGGATCCCTCAAGGCGGATGAATATTTTATCAGTACTGAAATGAAATTGAGCGCAAGACTATTATGTATTTTAAAATACTATTATACGAGCCTAAATGTAAATAAAAAATATACAAGAAATGTGATCTTGTAGTAAGATCAACCTTCAATTAAAATATAAATAGACAATATATATTTATTCATTATACATCGTATGAAATTTCATTCTCATTGGAAGCATGTTTTCTCGAAAGTAAAATTATCATTTAATTATAAATAAATTTAACTTTTGATTTAATTTTATTACTACCTCATTCTTATCACCCTTGGTTCAAGGATGTAATTTCTTATTTTAGATATTAATCGATGCGTTTTCTCTCTATTTATAGCAGAATACGAAAAGCACCTCGGTTTAATACGACATATTAATAACTTCAGGTATTTGGTAAATAAATATTTCATTCAGATCTATATCTATATTTGGTAATATGATTATTTCAATACGACCATCCGAAAAAAAAGACCATCCTACACGATCATTCATCAATATTGAATCTTTACACTGAAATCGACTAATGACATGCAATATTTATACAAAATACATTTATATATCCCATTTATATAAATAAAATATATCCGATAGAGGATGTACTTTTATTTACTCTAATGACGCAATATATCAATGGAATGGTAAGTAACTAATACACTTTTAAAAAATTTCTTACTGTAACATCGCGGCCATGAATTGTAAATATTTTAAACTCTGGAAAGCTAACACGCATTCTTATTCAAATTTTTAGGGCAAAAACTGTGCGTAATCTTTTAAGTACACATATTCATATATGCGGTTTTATCTTAAAATTTATGGTTTTGCAGGGTTATACATAGAAGCTTTCTAGTAGAATACTGGATTATGACTAAATAATTGTTTTTCTTGCTCTCTCAGTATCAATTTACGTAATGATTATTATCACTTATAGCATATATATGCTACAGCAAACATTTAATTTTTATTTTTTTCATGCGCAAATATAATGTATGAAATTACATTATAAATTGATGGCACAAAAAATACCGAATCTAATAGTTTTTCAGAGCCATCACAAAATTGTATAGTTTTATGATAAAATTTGGTTGTATATACTTCATCAGAAAAGAGCTACAATAGTAGTGTACACGAGTAAATCAGATCTCTAAAATAAAATAATTGATTATAAAATAATTGATTACGTTCCAAGAAAAATTGCAATAAACATTCACTAAAAACGTTTGTATCTTGTATTTACATCAGAAAAATGGATTCATCAAATGTGTCTACTCTGCGCATTTGTATAATGCAGGTGTAATCCGTGGAACGGACGGCAGAAGTTGATATAAAAAATACTTCTTGTTTTCTCGACTCTTCTTCCATAACAAGCTTTTCTACCCTCAGTTTCAGTATGTGTACCTAGTTTCGCTAAATCCCCTACAGCAAACCCTATAGTCATAGCCCATTTGTCCGAGCATTTAGCCAAGCTGTAATGGAATAACCTTCGTCCTATTTTTTGCACGGTTAGCTTGATCAATACAGTTTCTCGCCTTTCTTCTCGTACATTACACGTTGGACATCCTAACACTATAAACGATTCCAGCAAGCACCGTGACAAATAGTAGCAAAACATTACCCACATTACCCACACCTACTTTATGTCGCTGTTTGTTACGCTGCGATAATTTAAAACTTATGAGGATTTTCCTCGTGTTTTGATATCGTTCCTCGCCATACGCAGTTTTGAAAGAGCCCTGTACAATTTACAGTAAAATGAATTTATATTTACATTTTGTATATGTCGACGTGTTGTATTAGTTTACATTTACGCAAATCTATAAATATGAATAATTTCATATGACCTCATATGTAAATATAAATGCAAAATTTTACATTCTTCATAATGCCAATAAACTTCAATTATTTCCTCTTTTCAAACTTCATGTAAAGTAGTAATAGCCAAAGGTATTCTATTTCTTATAGTATTCTTTGATGTAATTTTACAGATTCCATTAGTAAATCGAATTTCTTTTAACAAAGATAAATCTCGGAAAAAACTCAGCTTTCTCAATCGCTATACGAAAAATTATTGTAGTAGAGCAGTGTAATTCTTCAAATTGTCGGTATTCTTAAATAACTATTTTTAAAATTATTATGACATTAAATATTTTTGGTATATAGCGGATCTATTATGCGATAATGTCAAAGGTAACAAATAATCCCTATTTTTGAAAATTGTTTCATGTTTAAGTTTAAATAACTTAACTTATAACTATACAAAAGATGCAAATATCTCATGAATAAACTATTTAACTCCGTCTTTAAAGCATTTATCGTTGGAAGGCATCGCATGTAGATTGTATCTTAGCGGTGCGTACTGTGGATTTATCATTAAGTATTCTCTAGTTCGTATTCGGTCGTAAATCAACATCGCTAATTCCTGTAAAAATGGTGAATTATTTTAAATGCGCAACGAGCGACTAAGCTGTAAATAAAATATATTCTTCGTATATCGTATTAATAAATGAGAACTCATTTTTTATTCACCAATTCACGACCGTATATAGTAAGACGAAATGATGTTATAATAAGGTAATCTTTTGTATAACCAGTATTTAATGAAATTTTTCTACGTCAATTTTGTTAAATTCTTTTTTGTTTAAAAGAATATTGTGTCAACATTGGGTCCAAGTATACAATAGAATCGTTGGCGATTCCGCGATCGATAGCTTAGTAGGTTGGAAAAAGGAAATTAATCCACAAACTACATTTCTGAAATATATTTGAAAACTCGACTGAGATAACGCTCAGATTTTCCGGCAGCATGCTAATTCTTTAGCTTTGAGACGTTGCCATTACATTATACCATCGACAAGTAGCCACTTCCATTCTAGAAAGCGAGAAGAATCAGAAAGGATTTCGTTTCTAAGAATTACAATCCTTTGATCAGAGACAATTGCGAGAATATGCCGCTCTGCCCTAGAGTTCGACAAAGAAGGTACACTCCGCCAGATTTATTTTACTGCTCGACAAAGATGAACAAATAGCAATTAGTTTCATCTTTTTTAGAATTTCTACATGACTTATACTTTTAGAGAACTTAAATACCTCGTCGGCATCTTTCCTCGTCAATTCAGTTCTTGAAGCAAGCACAGAAATGTTAATTGCATATTATTCGTCGGCATTCGTATAAATAGTGCATGATAGAACAGTAGAACAATTATCATTAATAGAGATGGAAACAACAATTTTAACAAAAACTTTTTCGAAGTTTAAAGTTTCTTGAATATTGTTGGTCGCTCTTATAGTGGTTTTATATTTAACTTAATACGGTGCAAAGGAACTTAATCAAACGTGGTAATTTGACTTTTCAGAAATCGATAATAAAATCAATTGCATCGAATACTTTCAGAACATCAGATAAGAACCAAAATATTTAACAAACGGTACTTGGTAATTTTGAATGAGCAATCAAGTTCAAATAAAACCGTTATTAAAAATATGTGTTTTGTGAGTTTGGTTACATATAACAACAGTTTACAAGACACCCTTCGAGTATTTATCAATTTACATATAGCTACTCAATATTTGATTTGCAATTGAACGATATCAGTGACTTATGGTTTTTTCGATGCAGTATACTTTTGGACTGGAAGGTGTTATTGAACAATTGATCATCACTTGTCCCGGACGTGAAGCGAACGAAACAATCTGAAGCAATTAGTGGAGATATCCGACATATTTAGTCATCGTCGTCGCGAATTTTGTATGGATTATCGAATCTATACTGCGATAATCCATCATTCTTGCATGTGATTGAATTCGACCAATAAATGACTTTATTAAATGTATAATGAAAACAAATTGTATTACGGTTCGGTTTATTGACGTATTGGACTCAAACTTTCGTTTTTTCCGAAGTTGTAAATATCTCTTTTTAAGTTTACATAGATGTATCAATAGATGATCAACAATATAAACGAATTAAATAAGGGTTTTGAATTCATGCTTCAGGTTAAAAAATTAGGTATCCTACCACCAAAGGTATCCGATATATCCAATTTACTCTACTTCAGATTATGAACATGCATAATGTAGTATGCCAACATCAATCGTGTTATCGCGTGTATCACATAATTTATTGATTGTATTACATACTTATCATTGTGATACGATGCGTTACAATTTTGGCGAACGCCGTAAATATATATTCAGTACACAAGACAACACATCGCGCTAAAACATAGACGCTGATACTGAGTACGTATACATTATGCAATTTCAATCAGACAGGAAGAAAGTTCACTCCGTCACTATTTCCCTATGTAAATCGCGAACACCGACGAATCGACGTATCCACTCTCTTTCCTTCCTGCGAAGTTGGAAACGTCAAACTTAGCATTTTGCCAGGAAACTTCAATACGAGGACGTCTTGGTACTTCGGTGTCGGTGTGACACCGCCGATAGACGATGGGTGTGAACTTTTTAAAAAGAGCTTCGGCCGTACGAACTTCGTTTGCACATACATCAGAAAACGCGCGCGGTATCAGAACTGGCGAAGCCGCGAAGTCCTATCTTACTTGTCAAACGCTCTCGGTCACCCTTTAGAAAACGAATCGAAATGCAATTTCCGTCGCGAGTGCCATATACATATGACCGTGCTCCTTCTAGTATAGATACCGTAAATCTAATACGAAAATTCCTCGACGCCCTTACGAACAACGAATGCACCGCTATAGCAAAATGGCTGAGCTCTACATCTTGAAATGGCCATCTTCCTGGCGATCGATGGGAAATTTTGCGAAGATTATCCTTCTTCTAGGACGCTCCAAGAGGATGTCCGATGGATAGAAGCATTACGAGAATTTGGTTTAATATTTGATATATTCAAATCATAAGAATCTCAGAAAAGTTGGGAATAAAGATGAACGTAATATTAATATCTTAGAATTTTATTATTTTTTGGGCGTTACTTTATGACTTCATTTCATCGAATTCTATCGAAGTATACTTTTCATATGTTATGACTTTTCATGATATTGTGATCAACCCCAACCTCGCATTACATTTCCATTTCTTATCGATATTTTCGTGACATGATCAGGTTAAAATGTACATGTGCAAAAAATCGGAGTACTAATCTTATCTGGAGCTGTCAATGATAAGAAAAATATTTGATAATTTCAAAGATCATCATTACCATGTTGTGTCCATGAAAACTAGTGTATATATATACAAATCCATCAGAAGATGGTATCTCAGTATTCTGATACTCTTTTATTACTCCCGGTATAAACGAAAAAGAATTCAAACGTCAAGAATCCGAATTAATGTGTATGTGTGGGTAATAAATATTATGCATAATACATATTTACATATAATAATGTATGTTTACAATTCATTATAAAATGGAAATCTGCAACGAGAAGTAAAGTAGATCAAGTTTTAAGGGAAACACGTTTTACTCGATAACATTTTTCATTCTTCAATCTCATTAAAAATTCTAGTCGGGTTTTTACAAATTACCATTAATACGGTTTATACTTAGATCATTTAAGTTTCGACGTTATCTCCAGAGAAGCTTTCTGTCTTGTTCCTCGTTCGTGCCGATTAATGTACATTTTAATCCACGAACTTATAAGTACATATATAGAAGAAAAGAATACGAGGGAGTGAATGGGAGAAAGAATAATTCCTGGTTCGTTATCAAGGTTTCTGTCTTGTGCCAAGTACTAAATGGCTTCACCGCTATCTTATACCTGTACCGCGCTCATCGCATTAACACTTTCGAGCAACCTGTTATCGCGTATTACGGATGTCTAGACAATCTTTTTCGTTTGGAATGAGTAATCGCTCTTTTGCAGTTTAAATTTCACGTTGGTTTTATCTTACGGACTTTGAATTTTATTTTAGTAACGAACCAATTATTTGTATTTTCTTTTCATGCTGGCAATATTTAAAATTCTTATTTTTTATACCCTCTACAATTTTATGTCGAATAAAACATTATTATGCACGAATGAGTCCTGATTCAATAAATATATAGACTTATTTTTATGATGACATAAATTCATGCTTATGTAAATTTTCTTATCATTGTTTTAAAATATTTGATTTTATTATCGACATTTTTTAATTATGTATTTATAGTACATTAATTTAGTACATTGAATTTAGTACATTAATAATTATTTCTGCGGTATTATATGATATTCTTATCGTCCTTATTTCCTTTAATTTTTTGTTGGAAGGTTTCTTATTAGTTTTATTTCCTTTTCTTTCTTCATATTCCCAGCCTCCCGTTCTCCGGTACCTGCGTGCATTAAATCTACTTTTTCCTATATCGAGGCTACTTGAATACTCCATAATCCTTAATCGGCTACGAAACGTACGGCGAATGCTATTCATATGTTCTTGGGGTTATGTTATGAATTATTGAAATTGGCTCTAATACACGAGTTAACATATTCAATAATGGCACAGTATATCATAGCAGGATTAACTGATATATACATTTATGGTTAAATACGAGCTTTAAATAGTATTGAAACGATCAAAGGCTAGCTGAATTCAATGTTGATTCCGAATTCAAATCACTACAGTTGCATGAAGTAAAAATTAAAAGATTTTTCCATTTTGCTTAGTTTCCAAAATTACGGATCGTTTCATTATTATCAACGGAAAGACTTTAAAGTTTTCGCATTAAATAAAAGAGCTTACTTATATTTTCAGGCATAAAAAATGATATCGGTGTATATGTAGTAATCGTGACATGTTCAATTTAAAAATTTGTTTTTCCAGATTAAACAAGTGACAATACCCCAGAAAAAAAAACCCTTTCCCCCCCCCCCCCCCACAAAAAAAAAAAAAAGAATCAATTTCAGTTGACTTTATCGATTTGTACAAATTTTGTGTGCACCTGTTAAACGTCTCAAGTGAGAGTACTTGACGAGAGCGTTGCAAGTTTCTTAACAAGCGAAAGTGGTTGGAACCTTTTTCAATCAAACTTTCGAAGACGTGTCTATACACATGCAGTTCTCACGGCGATCCCCTGAGGACGTGTCATACTGGTTATCGGGTGAATCGTTATTATTATTTCATTTAATCATCTAAGTTTATCAGTTACCACCATGTTATATCTAAAAACTTGTCAATATCAAGTATACTACAATACTTGTTAGAAATTGAATATTTTTAGTTATTCCTTGCTTTTAGTAAAGAATTTTTAATGATTATGCAGGAAAGTTCCTTTAATGCTGTACCTACTTATTTACTTACTTTGTTCATAATTTTGTGCCACTAAAATGTAAGAAAACGTTCTTGAATAATAAACGTACATTTTCCTGAGAAAGGATTGAATTAATCAAGTAAAAAATATAAATTTCTCTAATATTATACGAACGAAAGATAATTAATGATTTTTCAGATCTTCGTAAACAGCTTTCAGTAAGTGTTTCATAATATTATTTATAAATATTATTTTCTTTCGGTTTAAAACACAGATAAAACTTTGAAATGAGACTGGATGGCGAGAAATGAGATTGAAATTGTCTAAACGCAACAAAGATGCTTGTAGTTTATTGCGAAATTTGGTAAACTTCAATTGTTGGTATGTATGCAATTGTGCCTAGTACACGAAGGTGAAAATGTTCGAATCTAATAATAATTAGGTTGGTCTGATTTGGGAGTGGTAGCTATATAATTTTAGATTGAAGTTTCAGATGATCTAATCGAATTGTTCGAGTTGTTGTCATAGAGTCAACATTGAATCAGACCATTGTTGGAGATGATTGCTCAGTAGATACTTAATTACTTATACGTACGATCTTGAAATTAACTTTTTTTGCATATATATGTGCTTCATTACCTATTATCACTTTATATATGTATACAAAGTGGGTGATTGATAAAGGAACGCCACTTGATCAAAAAATTAATAATTATTGTGTGAAGTTTGTTCATTTTATTGAAATTCCTGTTATATGTTCAAGAATGATTTAATATTTTAATTTATACTCCGATTCAATATCAATTATCATTTTTATAGGCTACGTTTGATATCAACGTGCATTAATTACTATGGCTATTTTGTATATTATTTTCAGGTATAACTATGGTTTGAAACGTGGAGATATTCGATGAAAAAAAAATTTAAAGTGAACATTTTCAAAACGTCGACTCCTCACCGCAGGTACGGTGAATTATTGTTATGCAAGAGATCGGAACTACTTTCGCATATGCCATTATCTCCGCAGACCACAATAATACCGACGTTTCGATCTTATGGAAAACTACTAGGCATAAAGAATTGTCGCTCCGTCAGCTGCGCATGTTTTAACCTTTTACAGCACCCATTGCGCACGGTCTATCTCCATACACTGACCTCTAGGCTTAATACTTGTAAAACAAAAAAAAATTCTTATGCCAACTTGAATATTTCGATTCTATCGTTATTATTATGTGTACCAACAATTCAGAATGGTACATGACACGATTTTATTAAAGTAGTTCTCATATTCTAAACTTATATAATTGATCATAAAAAAAAACTACGACCGTTCGTTTCGGTATTTTTGTCCGAGTAGTTTGAATACTTGATAATTGTTCAAAAATTGAGGAAACTACAGTAGTTTGAAGTTAGATGCTACAATAATTATGCTACATGTCTTTTCCCTAAAAGTTTGATCAGTATTTCGTCTCCTATCTCCACACCCTAGTATATATTCTGCGTACAGCCCCAATGTATCGAAAAACAGGTTACAGAAGAAATTCTATAGGTTGGTTCTTGAGTTATCGAGCAAAGTCACACACGTGCGTACGTACGTACGTATACAAGTCTCCGGTACAATTTTTCCGGGTAATTTTTTTGCCAGCGTGACCAAATTCAATACTTCGTACAACGTACACGGTGCGGGTCAAAGTAAAATGTTCGGAAATATGATGTTTGGAAATATCAAGAAAATACATATATATTTTATGCATAGAATATTCTATAAAATGGATAATGCACTTTGAAATAGTCGTCAGAATTGAATATTGTGATTGCTAATGTGTGTACTCGACATTGTTCATAATTTCATCCCTGGTAATAATAATTGATTAGGCCTCACGAGTTTCTGGAGCTGTGACCACGGCAAGGCCACGTATTTTGTCTAACAGGGATCTTTCATATAACGAAATTATTATTCCACATTTCCAAGACTTCGTTGAGATTGTTCGCGTAATCCTTAGAGATGCATAGAAGTTGCTCTAGATTCTGGATTTTAATGAATATCCCATCTAATCTTATGCTAAACTTAAATTACCAGTTTGGTATATGTGTGCCTATATAAAATCACATGAACTATTTATCATTATAAACTAGGGGCTTCGCCCCTGCGGCCTCCGGCCGCCAACCCCACCAAGGGGCTCCGCCCCCTGGACCCCCGGCTCGCTTCGCTCGCAAGATTGT